>SNQJ01S0174560.1:5154-20218 GCA_010110895.2 Picea sitchensis | reverse complement strand
TATATATATATATATATATATATATATATATATATATATATGATGATGATGATGATGATGATGATGATGATTAACGTCCACTGAGACCAATTGGTCTATTGGACCTTAATAAGGTAAGGGATTACTTCATTTCTTTAAAATTGTATTTCTATGCTCAAAAAGCATTCAGAGAAGTGTTCCAAGATCATCGTAGTTTTAATGACTTAGGAGGTTAGTAAGGTGAGTAATGTGGCAGATATTTTTAAATTGGGATCTAATATGGGTATAGGCAGGGAAATCCAAGATGAAGTGGTTTTCATCTTCTACCTGCTTAGTGTCACAAAGGTGACAAATTCTCTTGTACCATGGTGTTTTGGGAGTTGTCCAATGCACAGTTTCACTATGTAGCTCGTGAGATTTTATTCTTATTTTAGCTATATTGATTTTCTTCTTTGCACTTTACAAAACTGAGAAGTAATTTTGATCTTCTAAATTAGGGTTGACCACCTTCTTATAGTATCTTAATTTACTTTTATCCACTAATTTTTTATCACACCATATATTCTCCTTAAATTTATAAGTGATTATATTTGTAATATTATCGATATTTTGTATGATGGATTCTTCTTGTATTCCCCAATTATTTAGCCAAGATTTGGCATATTTATACCATACCCTCCTGAACCACTAGTGGTTTTGGCTAGAGTTTGAAGCAATTTTTGGGAGCCTCTTGTCATCCATGTTTTTTATCTTGTTCTTGTATGTTAGGTATCTAATCATAGAAATGCTCTCAATAGAGGAAATGCTTGCTTCTATGAGGACGATAGGATAGGATGTATTGCCTTTAATTTTGAGATTAGAAGTTATAAAATTCTTTTCAATCTATTCTATATTTCTCCAGGATTCTCTAGATATATTGTAACCCAAAACTTCACATCCATATAAGATAATTGGAGTGACGAGAGTGTGAAAGAGGAGTTTTTTTTATCCCAAATCCAAAGGTATGTTGATTTATAATTGTTTTTTATCCCATAATAAGTTTTCCACCCTCCATTTATCATTTTTTCGACACTATAGTTCCAATTGAGATTCTGGTGGATATTGATTCCAAGATACTTGTATGAAGGCACTTCCTCCAACATATTGTTGTCATAAACAAAAGTATCATAGGTGATCATTTTGTATTTAATTATCATAACCTTTGTTTTGTCAGTGTTCATAGTCATGTGCATTCTAGAGCAGAAGTCCTTGAGGATTATTAGTTACTTACCTAGGTAATAGGGATTATTTACCATAATAACAATATCATTAGCATAAAGTAGGATGATGACTATACGAGCAAAGTCGGGCCAACACAGCCTACATCCTCCAAACAATCTTATAATTTATCAATATAGATGTTGAAAAGGGTAATGGATAGGGGAAAACCTTGCTTGACTCCTATATTACAATTAATTTCTTCTGACCAGCCCTCAATGTTCCTAAACTTGGCAATAAATTTCTCATATATCCTTATTGCAGTAGCTCTTAACTCAAAAGGAATGTTAATCTCTTCTAACCTATTCCAATGGTTAGTCTTGGGCACAATGTCAAAAGCTTTTCTAAAATCAACGAAACAACAAAGGAGATTGGTTTTATCATTACAACACTTCTCTGCAATGATCCTAAAGGTAAAAGGGTGGTCCACAGTGGAATGGTAACATCTAAACCCATCCTAGCCTCTAGTTGTTTTTCCATGGATTTCTAGCCATGTGTCGATATTCTTTTCCAAAATAATTTTGTATAGCTTAGCTAAAATGCAGTTGATCATAATGGTCCTATAATTAGAGGGGTTGTTTTATTCTCGCTTTTAAAAATAGGTACAATGAGGCTTTGATTCCAAATTTTTGGGAAGCCTTGTTGGATAGCTAAATTGAAGAGCTTATGTATGTGAGGCATAAGGATAGGTTGTTAAGGTCCTAACCCGCACATAGGTAGATCAATGTATTCGGATGTAATAAAGATCAACATAGGTAGATCACCGGCCTGATGTAATAAAGGTCAATATTACCAAGGCCTTTCAATAAAAATAGAATGGGTTAAGGATGTAAGAAGATCTTCCGCTTCTAGCGATCTTCCTCTCAGATGCTTCTCTAATGCATATTTAGCATGTTGCTATATTTATGGGTAAGAGAATGGTAGCTTGAGATTATTGCAATCAGAGCTGCCAATTTCTATGCCGGAGGTTTCCCCCTCAAGAGGCCTGTGAACATTGCTATCTCCCAATCAAAGTGTTATTTCTCGCTGTTATTTCGTATAACATTTAGTATGTATTGTGAAGATTATGCCGATATTTCATCATTACACTTCTGTTATTTTTAGCATTTCATTTCTCGTTTCGCGATATTTTATATATCCGTATCTTGCAAGTGGTATCGAGCACTTTCCTTCGGTAATTATTGTGGGTATTTTTTCGTGGTAGAGACGATTCTCGCTACCTTTTAAGCCATAGAGATCTATTGTTACGCCGCGATAAACCCTGTGGTTGAGGGATTCATACAAAAGCAGGAAATACAAGTGGTTATTAAGCGCACGTTTGTTGGACATCCTTGTAACCCTTGTTTGTACCTCTTCGAGTGGTATCGCATCAGATAGCACCTTTGTATGGATCGACCTATATTTCCTTAAGCCTTCTTTAGATAAATTGATCAGTCTCTTGATTTTTATAGTGCCACTGAGAACAACACCCAATAAGATACTTTATAGTACCTGGGTAGTTGGGTGGTATGGCTAAGGGTACAGTTTAGCCTCTTTATTTGGTTCCCTGAGATATTGGTTTGAGTAATACTATTGGACCCTAAATGTATATCATAGATTTATAGCACAGGGTAAACCCTTTTTTTTAGAACCCTTGAATACCTAACTTCAACATAAATGTTAGAACAAACAAATTAAACCAATGAGATCTATTGATGCACATCGTTTATGCTTGTTGGCAAATACCGTTCGACTCTAGATTTCAAGACTACAAAGATTCTTCACTCAAAGTATAACCCTCACGCTATTAAAAAAAAAAACTGAAAATTTTTCCCCATCATTTGAGACATATTCATTAGACTCATCTCTTTCCCCTTGTCACATTCATCCATATCATTTTTCACAAAAAAAAAAAAAAAAAACCCATTTTTTCACCATTATTTGAGACCCATTCCATTAGACTCATCTCTTCCCTTGTCACATTCATCCATATCATTTTTCGGCAAAATTTATGACCGCCTCGGGCTTCCCTCTTCCTGGCTCACTCCATCCTCATGGCCCATACCGTTAGCCAAGAATAGGAGTCTCACCTCAACACCTTGGAATATGGTTTTAAGACCCAACAAGAAGTGCAACAACTCGCTGCTACTATTGCCTCCCATGCGTGATGCCTCCATAATGCCTCCATAACTCCGCATCTCAAGTCAATGTAGTCAGTACCGCCACGGTTTAAAGTCAAACACTTAACTTGAATTGCCTTTGTATCACTTCACCAAACTCGCAACCTCTCGATGACTATTTTCCGACGTACATAAAAAGACCGGCAGAAACTTCCATTCCTTCAACCCCATCACTTTCAAAGGATTACACGCTCATGTGGGTGGATGTAACCAAATTTGATGGCTCGCACTCACCTGCTGGTCACACAAATGAACATTATTTCTCTCTCCACAACATTACGATGACTTGGCCAAACTCCGTATGGCGGTTCTCCATCTAGATCAAGAACATCGGCATTTATGGCAATTGATAAAACTTCTCGTCAAGGATTATGCCATTGCTTGGACCCAATTTGTTGTTGATTTATGAACGCTTTGAAATTCGACACCAACCATTTGGTCGCTTTGACAAAATTGAAGCAACGTGCACAAATGAAGACTTCATAGTCAGACATTTTTGAGCGCCCTCGGGCTTTTCAACGTGAGGGCATGATCGATGCTTTCGAAGAGTGTTTTATCGCTGGCTCAAGGAGGAGATAGGGGGCCTGGTGTCCTTGCGTGGTTCGAATTCCACGCATCGGTGGAGGCTACCAAAAGCTAAAGAAGCACAACAAATTGTTTCAAAACCATAAGCCTTCCTTTATCCCAAGACCTCTAAACCAAGAAACCCCACTACTCCCTCATTAAAGATCCCAAAATTGACCTGGGTTGAAATGGTTGAACGCTAACTCAAAGGGCCTCGTTATAATTGTGATGACAAATATTTCCTGTGCCACAAATGTAAGGAACAAAATCTCTTTATGTCCATCTCTCAGGATATTCAAGAAGAAGATGATTGATGACACTTCAATGCCCGAGTCACTAGAAATCTCTAACATAATCCCTCCTCCCACCCTCCCCTTCAAGTGGAACCCATTATTTCCCTCAATGATCTCACCTTCTCGGCCTCAAACTCTCAAGTTAATCGGCTACATCAAGAAAAGAAAGGTCATCATTCGGGTTGATAGTGGCAACACCCAAAAATTTATTCATCGCCAGATTGCTTCAAGAAACCTTATCATACATCCATGCTGCCAACAATTCCCAAATCATGATTTCCAATGGTGGTTCTATGAAATGTGGTCAATGCAAAATGTGCATCTCCAACAGGTTTACCACCACCTCAAATCCCATATGCTCATATCGACATGGGCTGGGTTGCGACATTGTGTACAAGCACTAGCTAAGGACTTTGGGTCCCATTCTCATGGATTTTCAAACTTAACCATGCAATTCGGCCTTAAGGAGGCCACCAATATAAATTTGAGGGCATCACTGTTGGTTCACCCGAGATCATCGGGCTTCATCGCATGGAAACCGCTTCAAAAGGTCATTCGGGTGTGATTGCCCAACTCCACGCCATAAAATCCAATGGACACCATCGCTCCCCAAGACTCCTGCTTTCCTTTCTAAACATCAAATGCGATTAACTCTCAAGGACTCCCCCTTCCCCGCTGTTCATGATCATCCATTCCCCTTGTCACAGGAATCCTTCCCCCAAGTATACGTCCATATCGCCACCCTTTGCACAAAAATGAAATTGAAAATGGTCCGTGAACTCCTCTACCACGGAGTCATCCGTCCTAGTATGAGCTCTTACTCCTCTCCTCGGCCGCCTATATGGTATTGAAGAAAGAAGGTTATTGGAGAATGTGTCCCTTCACTTCCTCGCTCTTCAATGGAACCAACTTCATCAAAGACAAATTTCCCATTCCCGCCATTGATGACCTTTTGGATGAATTGAGCGCCACTCAATTTTACTAAACTTGATTCGCTAATATCAATTATTAGACGCATGAAAGAGTCAACATTCTTAAGATGGCCTTTCTCGGTGACTCATGAGGGCCACGCCATATGGAGTTTTTCTTGGTCATGCCCTTTGGCTTGTGTAACGCCTCCACCTTCCGTGAGCCTCATGAACCATGTCTTCCCAGCCTTTTCTCCGCTATTTTGTCTTAGTTTTCTTTGATGATATCCTCATATATAAAGAAAACTTGGACACACCATCTAATCAGTGGATCGTTCTTCGCCACTTTCCTCTTCAAATATTATCTCACCTTTTCCTAAAACAGTCCAAATGTTCTTTTGGTGCCTCTCAAGTAGAATACTTGGTCATCTGGTGGGAAAGGATGGCGAAGGGTGGACCTAAGAAATATTGAAGCTATGCAATACAGGCCTCACCCAAAGACTCTCAAAAGCTTACGGGGATTTTAAATTTCATGGCGTATTACCGCAAGTTCTAAGAACCATGGAAATATTGGCAAAGACTCCTCTCATGGCTCTCAAAAATAACTCTTTCACTTGGACTCTGCAAAATGCCAGCTTTTCAAAACCTTGAAGATTCGCCATAAGTAATCACTCCGCTTCCGCCATTCTCGACTTCAGAGACTTTTGTGTTGGGAGTGTGACTTCTCAAGGAAAGTAACGGTGTTGTCCTTTATGTAAGAGGTCGTATCTTTGGCCTCACTAGCAAGTTATGAAACCGTCAAAGAATTGGCAAAACCCATTTGCGAAAAAGAAATGTTGCGGATTCGCGATGCGCTGAGTTGTGGTGTCCAATAGATTCTGGGGAACGCTCAAATTAAGACAAATTATCAAAGTCTCGAGTATTTTATGGAACAACGCGTTTCCTCCACAGAACAACAAAATGGGTGACTAAGCTCTCTTTGATATGACTATGAGACTATTTACAAGAAGGAAAAGACAAGTTGGGGGCGGATGATCATTCTCGAAAAATATGAAGACGGCGATCTTTTTTTCTTTTCCTTCATTGAAATCTTCGATTATTCCTTTAAGCTGTGCGCCGTGAATGGCTTCAAGATCCCAAAAGTTTTCATGTGATCCAATAACTGCAGAACAAGGCTCGCTCCCCTAGGGATACCCTCACCTGTGATGAGTCGAATATAAAGTTAACGCTTTACGGCGCAACCAATCCAATCTTCAAATCCATCGTGTTGTCCGGCTTCAGCGCTACACCCATACCGCACTGTGGATTCACCAAAACATATGACTCTGACAAATGCTCTTTTTCCGGAGGGTAAGCGAAACAGACATCCATAAGTTTTTCGCCGAATGAGGTGTGTCAATCTACCAGTGAGAAACAAATAAACTTCAGCACCTCCAACCGCCTCCACCCGCTATTTGAAGGATATCTCTATGGAATTTATTACAAACTTACCCAAATCAGGGAATAAAAAAGTGATAATGGTGGTGGTGGTCGCCTTTCCAAGTATACCTATCGTGTTCTTTTCCCACCCATTTACCGTGATCCACTATGGCTCGTAATTTCCATGTTCAGGTAATTAAGCTTCATGGCATGCCAGACTCTGTTGTTTCTGATCGAGACCCAATTTCACAAGCAAGCAATTTTTTGGCAAGAATTGTTTAAGCCCCAAGGCACACAATTGCATCTCAAATCAGCTTATCATCCTAAAACGATGGTCAAACTAGTTGTCAACAAGTGTTTGAAACATATTTGAGGTGCTTTGCCTTCGAAAATAACAATCAGTGGGTTCAATGGTTACCCTCACCAAATGTTGGTACAACACTACATACCTATTAATGGCCACTGCGATGACTCCCCTTTGAAGCAAGATATGGACGTATCTTCGGCCTCTTCTTATACTTACTGGCACTCAAGGTCCAAAGTACACCAAACACTTACCATTCGAGAGAACATCCTTCGTACCCTTAAACAAAACTTGGTCAGCGGCAATGTAATAGAATGAAGCGTGAAGAAGATCATACCGCTGAAACCAATTTGCGTAGGGATCAGTGTTTCAGATCAGAACCATATAAGCAAACTTCCACGAAACATTGTCGGCTAGCACTCCAAATTTTATGGCCTCTTAATAGCCTCCTCCTCGCTACGGGACAAGTCGTGATATCGCTAGCTCTTCCAACAAATAAGCTACATCTTGTGCCATGTTTCATGCTTGAAGAAGGTGTGATGTGGAACCAAAAGCCAAATTCAAACAAACCTTCCATAGTTAGCTAAAGAAGGCTCCATTTACAACCAAGTGCTTTGGACTAACGTGAGCCGCCGCCTCGTCAGAGAACCATCAAGGAAGTGCTAGTATAGTGGAGATATATGACTCCAGCAGATTCCACTTAGGAACCAACTACCATTCTCACAGCTCACATCTCAAGCCTTGAGGACAAGGTTTTTTGTATATGGACATGTTAAGGTCCTAACCCTCGCACATAGGTAGATCAATGTATTTGATGTAATAAAGGTCAATACACAAGGCCTTTCAATAAAATAGAATATATGGATGTAAGAAGACTTAGAAGCCTCGGGCTTAGAAGGATCTTCTAGATGCTTCTCTTAATAGACATATTTTTACTAAATATGTCTATTAAGAGGCGAGGGTATGAGAACTGAAGCTTGGATATTATTGTACTGAGTACCACTGAGGTTGCCCCCTCAAGAGGCCTGTGAACATTTCTATCTCAATCAAAGTGCTATTTCTATTGCTATTTCGTGTAACATTTCTGTGTATTGTGAAGATTATGCTGGATATTTTACTGTCATTCTGTTATTTCTAGCATTTCATTTCTGTTCTGCATATTTTATATATCTGGTATCTTGCATAGGTCCTCCAATTTTTAATATTTCAGCTTGGTAACCTTCGATGTCCTTGTCTTTTCCTTTTGAGAGCCTCTTAACCTCAAACTTAATGTCTTCTATAGAAAACACTTCATCCTTTGTAGATTTGTTTGGAATGATTTCCATAACGTTAAGGGATTCATACATATTTTTGAGGTAGAAATTCTAGTCCTTCAAGGGAATCTTGTTATTTTCTTTAGTTTTACAAGTTAAAATTTGCCTCCATGATTTCTTAGGATCTATCTTAAATAGGTGCAAAAGCTTATCTTGCTTTCTATTTATATAGTCTATTTGTTCCCTTTAATTAAGGTTTTGTATCTATTTATCTTATCAGATTTTAAAGATGCATTGGAAGCATCCCTAATGGATTTTCTAGCAATTTTACATTCATTTTCATACCAAGGGTTAGTTGTACTATTTTTCTTTTTATGTAGTAACTCAATAGATAAATTGTTAATTGAATTAGAGAGGGTTGTTGTAAAATTTTGATAGTCAGCTTCAATATTGTTCTGATACGATATGAATTTTAAAGCATCGCTTAACTCTTTTAAGAAGAGATCGGATTTTTTTTTGTCAAAAAGAAAGTGTCTTCAGTTGTAAAAGTGCTTCTCTACAGATATTTTGCGCTTGGAAAAGTTAAGAGTTAGGGTTAGAGGTCTATGATCAGAGTCAGGTACGTGGTCATCTAAAATATCAAAGTTTGTTATTTAGTTGTATATGGGGATATATGATATTACATGATCAACAACATTTCTACCCAACCCATGGATACAAGTCATCCTATTAGAATTTGGCCACTTCTTTAGACCATTGGAAATTATTAAATATTGAGAACTACAAATATTAACTCAATGCCAAACAAATTCTCGATCAGGTCTTCAGAGTTTCTTCTATAACTGTTAGCTAAGAAAAGGTATTCATCTAGCCAAAGACGATTAGGGTTGGAGTCATTACTTAAAATAATAGCTTGATTGGTTGTAATTTTAGCATTAAAGTCTCCTAACAGGAGGATACTACCTTCATTTTTCATATTGTAAATATATTTCTCTAAGATTTTGTAGGGACAATTCTTATCTAGATTGGTTTTTGTATAAAAAGTAGAGTTGATAGGTGTGAAATAACATATTTCTATAAAAATATTCTTAGTGTTAATATCAGATATCTCCATCCATATGTATTGATTGAGAGGATAGTTCTTATGAAGTCGTATGTGAGGAGAGATGTTCATTTTTATGTAACATGATATGCCTCCAATCCCTCTATGGGAGGACTTCTTATTCCATGTGGACCACAAAATAAATCCTTCAATATTAGGAACCTTACATTCTTCATGCTCCCAAGTTTCAACCAAGAAAATAATTTCAATGTTACTCAAGATCCACTAGCTTAGTATAGGCCCTTTAGTCTATGGAAAACCATGACAGTTCCAAAAGAGGATTTGGAGTGTCCCAGATTGCTATTTATCATTGTCCTTTTGGTCTCTATCCCTAATAATAGTTTTTCGGTTCCCAATTATTTCCCATTTTCCTTCCATTCTGGCTTCCTTTACCTTTTGAACCTCCTTCCTTAATTTAGCTTGATCTTCTGGAATGAGATCTTCATTTATAAATATTTCGTACCCTTTTAAGCTCGAAGTTTTACTAAGTATGTCATATTTATGGGAATTAGAGCTTACCATAACCAGAATCAACCTATATTTATATTCAATTGTTTCTCCCAACCTTTTTTCTTCTATAGACAATTGTTTCAATTTGTGATTTATTTTTTAATTCCTTCTTGGCTATTTCTAATGTGTCCCCATCTTTTTGTTCTTTTATAACAAAAATTATGAGGTTCAAGGATCTTTTGTTACACTCACGGTATAACTCTATGAGATTATTCATTTCCTCTTTGATAGGCTTGATATCCAATTTTTGTTCCACGCTATTTAGGGCCAAATTGTTAATTAGTTTTTCTTCTAACTCTTTGATTATGTCCCTAAGATTGTTATTCTCATTCACCTCTTCTTCCTTCATTGATTTTTTTTGTTCTTGGTTGTTTTTTTTCTGTTTCTTGTAATTTAGCCTGCATTTTGTGTAGTTGCATCTGAAACCCTAATAGCTTATTGTCCATCTATCTCTAAATATTATCTTTGAATGATCTAAATTTATTATCAAGCATTGCTAGTAACTCATTGTGAAGCATTGCTACTAATTCACTTTGAAGTTTGGCTTATCTCTCTTCTCTACGTTTTTCTATTGATTCAATAGATTCATGCAAATATGTTTCTATTGATTCTATAGATTCATGCAAATTGTATAGGGTTACTTTGTTAGGCATTCCTCTATTATATTTAGGTATCAACGGTGAATTACTCATATTGAAAAGAAAAATAAATAAATAAGAAACTTGTGCACCTGATTCACAGAAGAGTTAGAATAGTCACTAATAGAGTTATCGTAGATCATATTTACCGCAAACCATATTCATCGTAGACCCGATAAATATTCATGCAATAGCACCACAAAGATATGTTTACCACCGTAGAGATAATATTCACCGTAGAGATATATTCACCAGAGAGATAATATTCATTGTCATATGTATTTATTGCAGAGATAATATTCACCACACAGATATATTCACCACCGTATGTATTCACAACAGAGATAATATTCACCGCAGAGATATTATTCCACCACGGAGATACATTTCCACCCGATAGATATACTTTTTAATTCTTTTCATTTTTGTTTTTCGTTTTTAAATTTTATTTTTATTTAATTATTATTTATTTATTTAAATTTTGTTTATGGAGGTTTTTTCCATTTCATTTTTTTAATGTAAAATTTAAAAAAAAACATATAATAAATAAAAAAAAATCATGTTTTCAACTTAGGAGTAGATTTTCATTGTTTCATTTGCGATGGTAGTAGTGGTCAAAGCTACGGTTTCAAATGGGTTTTAATTTTGACTCAAAAAATGAATTTGGTGCTACTGGAAGAACCATCTTTAGATATGAGGGTCAATTTTATGCAGTGGTATCGATCGTCATGGGAGTGATTTCAAACAGGTCACCATTTTAGCCACCCTCCAAAAAAAGGGTGCTAGTAGTAGCTCCACTTTCTGAAATGGAGGTAGAAACACCTACTAAATATGATCTCTAAACAAATGATAACTCTAGAGGGTTCTCATTAAGTTTTTTACTTTGTTATTTACAAAGAAACAAAAGTTTAAAGCATAGATAAAACCCTTTTTCTCTCAATTTTTAATGAGTCTGTAATAGAAATGATAGTTGTGTTAATAATTTGAGATCTGAACATGTTTCAAATAATGAGTTTAGTTAAAATGGGATAAAGTATTTTATTTTCCTCACTTTTAGTCTACTTAGGAGTTGCTTAAGGTAATCTATCACAATAAGTTAGGCTTGAATGTCAAATTTATAATTGCTCTTCATTTGGAGGTCTCTCTTGGGATATGTGCCCACTCTTCCTATATTAGCAGGCTCTCTTCATTGTCACAGGATTGGATCTTCTTCAGCGACAGCATACTCCATTATTCTTTATCTCTCTCTATTCTAGTTTCTCTTCTCAAGTGCAAGAATTATCACTATACCATTTTTTTAGTTTGTCTCTCTGGTGCAAACAGTCAATTGGCATATTCAGAAATAGAACCTCATTGTGCTTGTATCAATCCCTCTCAAATCATTGGTGTTGTTGATGTTATTTTTGCATGATTTAGAAACTTTTAGCATGTTATTTTGGCGTATTTCAACCACTTAATAGTGCATCTTCACTTCTTATTTTCATAATTTGTCAGCTAATGTTGCAAGGATTCCTCCACAATTATCAAAACAAACATTTAAAACTCTTTGATTGTCATATTTCAACCACAAAACAAACCCTTTTTTTGTTGTTTTTTATTGTTTATGTGTGCATTTACAGGTCACAGATAGCAAGAAGAAAGGCTAGGGACACCCCCTAAGGTTGTCAAGCACCAACCCGAATAAAGAGAGATTTGTTAGTGAAATTTAGGGTAGAATTATCTATAATTACATGATTTTTATCAATGATTTATATTGTTGTTTTAGATTAGATCTAGATGCAAAAAAGTGTGCTAACATTTTGGCATCATTGTCGAGGATTTGTCTCCATTCTTGGCTTTCAATAACGACACTGGTGAGATTTCTATTTTCATTTCATTTATTTTAAACTCACCCAAGGACTCCACAGGAAACAAGGTCAACTCCACTGGGGAAATTGAGAACATCACCTCGATTCGATCCAACACAAAATCTACTTCCAATCCTCGAAGAACCAGAACATCTATTTTAGAATAGACCAACTATACCAGTGATTACTTCATCGTTTGCAGTAAACTCTCCTTTTGTTCCTTCATTTTGTGTTCCATTTGCTTCAAATACAATTCAAAATATGGTTGTTATATTTTCTCTTACAGTCTATGCCCCTTTAGATTTGACTCAGCTGTAGAGACAATCGCATGCGATTCCCATAGGGGAATACAGGGACCGTTTACCAAAATATTCAGGAAACAATGTCATTTCTTTTGAAGACCATCTTAACGCCTTTGTGGATGATCTAGAAATTGAACATGAATTTGTAATTATGAAGATGTATGTGAAGACCCTTGAAGGGGATTCACGGGCATGGTACAAATCTCTTCCAGTAGGTTCCATCAATGGATGGGACTCCTTCTGTTAGCACTAGGAATCACCTTCAGATTGCATGGAAGGAAAGCCCATTACCCATCAGGTTATATGTGAATGTAAGAGTGTTTTAAGGGGTCAAATGGAAAAGACTCAAAATGATAATGTTCCAACTCAGAAAACAGGGCTAGCATGCACCAACAATCAAGGTCTTTGCTAACTTCAATCAGTAATTGGGAGTGATTATGAATAGAGGGAAGACTTCAATGAGAGGAATGTAGGGGTTTTTGTAAACATCAAGACTACAAATAGCCTAAGGGAGAAAGATTCTTAACATAAGATATTATTGAGTTCAGAACTTAAGGAAGCTAAATAAACATCATGATAATATAATGATCAAACATACACCATAATATCACCACAACCATTCATGTGAATCATTCAAAGCATGAAAATTTAGCATCATAAGCAAATAAGTTGAAAGAGAAGTTAATTTCTATTAACCAAGATTTCTTAAATCAAGTACACATCCAGTTCACAGTCACTTCATCAAAATATTATAGTATAAGGGAGCCTTTATCAACCATCTGAACCTACTAAAGCATTTCATCTATCTATTTATAACAAAAGGGAGGCAATAGATGGAGGTACGAGTTGGTCTGCTTCCCATGAAAATATCTAAGAATTTATTTCATCTAACAACTTGACTAACAACCTATGCTATAAAAGAGGAAAGTGTTGGTGACTAATCCAACTAATCTTCAAACTAACTTGATCATTGTTTTCTTCGCAACTCCTTGTTTGCCATGTGTCCTTCAGGAGCATGTGGCTATCATCATGCTGCCAGCTGTTGTTTCTGCAGTTCTCTCCATCATCAACTATCCAAAAATTTGTTAGCTTGATCCTCCTAGATCCCTGGTGTCGGTTGGTAGCATCTTTGGGTAGCACTCGGAGTAGCGCCCTTTGTAGTGCCTTTACCAAATTTCATAAGATTTTGTAGCGCACTTCAAAACTAGACTAGTAGAAAAGGTAGCACCAAACCTTCCTACCCCTTGTGCAAACTTCGGTCTCTACGAGATTTTAGGTAGCACAACTCTGGTGCGTCTCTATGCAAATTCCATCTCTGCCAAAAATTCGGTAGCGATTTTAGGTAGCGCCCACTGAGTGTCTCTCTACAAATTTTAGGTAGCGCCATAAAAAATGCAGCACCTCCATCTTGGACATGTGCACAACAAGTAGCAACTTTAAGTAATATTATCACCATTATCTTTAAGTGATTTGGTAGCACTGTAGGTAGCAAACCAGTGGAACACCAAAAATAAACTATTCAGTAGCGCCATAGCACTACGAAATGTCTGCATTCTTACTGTTGAAGGAGTTAGTTCTTCACAAAAAGCCCAAAACTCTTAACAATAAGCACTTAGAAGCCTGTATAGGTGGCAGAGGAAATGTTTCAACAAAATTTTATCTTCACAAAAAGGAACCATCCTCAAAAATGGGGCTCACCTTTCACCAGCTACTTTGTTAGCCTGACACTTAACCTGACACTCTTTCTTGTAGGAGGAGGATCCTCATTTGGCACAACAAGTTTCTTCCTTTTTGCAATGACAGGCTTCTTCAATGGAGTTATGCTCTCTTTGATTGTTGGTGTTTCCTTGTCAATAGAAACTTCAACCAATACCTGCAAGTTTCTTTGAACCACTTCATCTTGAAAATGTTGCAACTCTGCTTCAAGCTTCCTGCTCTGAGATTGGAAGCCTATGTTCTGCCTATAAAGGTTTTTGAGTTGCCTATGGAGAGGTTGGGTCTTTCTTCCTATGAACCTTTCCAGTTCAAGGGTATGACTTTAGCCATCCATGATCTCTTCCATATTAACTTTGTCATACATGGCTTATGTTTTCAACTGAGCCACCTCCTTCCTAGCATCCCTAAGTTGCCTGATTAATCTTTTGAATGTCTGATTATCAAGTGGAGTAGTGAAATGCACCGTCTCAAAAGGATTTTTCATGGTCTCCTCTTCCTATTGCATAGGAATTGCCTTGTTTGTCTCATCAGGATTATTGATACCTTTGCCTTTATCTTTCTTCCTTTGCACAGGGGTTTCTTCTTTTCTTTCCACAGGCTTTTCAATGCATTTACCCTTCTTCTTTTGTACAGGGTTTTCTAGTAGGGATTGTTCTTCAAAAACCTCTTTAGGAACTGGTGATATTGTGAAAGGTTTCATGCCCTTGGTATTGGCTGCTAGAGGAGAAGAGGAGAAGTGTATCTTCTTCCATTTATTTGTTGCAGTAGTAGAAGGAACTTATTCTAACTCTGGTGGAGGAGGAGGTGAAAAAT
>SNQJ01S0174559.1:36446-50915 GCA_010110895.2 Picea sitchensis | reverse complement strand
GCAGAGGTCGTTGCCAGATGGCGGAATCAACAATCAGCCAAGGACAAACATCAAGGGTAGCCGGCTAACAGGTTCGTCCTTCGCTCATCATCCTCGCACAGAAAAGCAAGGCGTTGAGATCCATAGGTCTTTTAATGCTAAGGCGACGACCGTAGATCAGGCTCCTGGCCGACTGCTCAGGCGAGGATTGGCGAGCTAGGGACGAAGGAAAAACAACCACAAGGGCCACAATCAAACACCACAAGGTGGCCAAGATATGTGGGGAAACGAAGGCCATGGGAGTCAATCATGCATTGAGCTAGGCTAAGAAAAATTTCAGTCATCAATCTAGACAATCAATTCACTTACCTAATCAACAGGCAGACCCAAGCATAAAACCTACAACATCTACTATACAAAATGAAGAGAGTGTACCGTTGCCTGTTTGCCCGCTCTGAGTGACATCCGCGCGCTCCGTGCAACTCTCGCTTGCCGACCGGCGAGACTTCACCGGTACCTCCCAGCTAATGCTAGGGGTACTCTTCTTCCCCCTTAGCCCCTCGAGCCGCAAAGGGGCCACACACACACTATCCAGAGATTTCGACTAGCTCCCAGCTCGCCTCGCAAGGCCGAGCTACCACTCCTCACCGAGCTGGGTATCCCAATTCCCACAAGTTAAGTCAGTCAAGTAGATAATTTTGCAGCGTAACGTTACTCAAACAGAAGATCCCCCCAACCTCCATCACCTCCCTTCATTATATAGAGTTTCGTGATTCCTTGCTTTCCAAAAAATCTCGTTTAGTTAAGTTTTTACAATTTAAATCCTAAAAATTCCTCCCCGTACAAGTGTCACCCATCTCCTTCATTCCTCCATAATTTAATTTCTTTAATTAATTAATTATCTTTATTTCCCTCACCCACCTAGAGTTACTCCTAGAATCGCTCCTAGGTCTCCCCAAATTCTCTTACAAGTTTTAATGGCTTTCTCTATTATTAAATTTCTAGTTCAGTTTAAATTAGAAGGCTCTTAAATGGTAGATATTTTACTAAGTTTGACTTTCCGCTTATTCCCTTATGTTGCCCTTTTTCCCTTTTTATGTTACCTTAGTTCAGTTTAAACTAGAAAACTCTTAAATAGTAGATACTTTACTAAGTTTGACTTCCTGCTTTTTCCCCTTTATGCTGCCCTTTCCTTTTTATGTTACCTGTTTTCCTAGTTTCCTAATATTTTAGATTTTCCTCTTTCCCCTTTTTTAGTTAGAACTCAAAAAGGTTGGTGTGGAAATTAACCCTTTTCCTTTTCTCTCATTTAATTAGTATATTTTAAATTATCAAAAATAATAAAACAATTAATTCCCCTTTTTAAAAAAAAATAAAAAAAAAAAAAAAAAAATTTTTTTTATTTTTAATAAAAGGATAAAATTTTACCACTAGCATGATTTAGGACCTAGACCTTAATTTCGTGGATGGGCGACATTTTATTCGGGAAAATGTTTTTTTTTTTTAAATTCTTATCATTTTGATCCTATATTGTCTAGGTTCTTTCATTTATCAAAACAACGTGACCCTTCAGGGATGCACTAGGTGCTCCAAGGTGCCACTCTCGCCTCAATCCGTTTTGCGCGACGTGCTCTTCAGGGTGCACCATGTGCTCCAAGCAAGTGCCACTCTCCTTTTGACTGACTTTGTAGACATCAAAACCCTGGAGCTTCACTACTCCGTTATGGAACTTGTGGGAGACTATGGGCTCTATGAATAAGGCCCTGCCTTATTGCGCGCCCCTTAGAATCATCGTGAGCATTTGTCGCAGTCTACCCTCATGGAAATGTCGGTCCTCTCGAACTAGGTAAACGTTGACCTATAGTTCGAGCCATGGTGTGAGTGATAGTAGGTTGTGGTAGAGTTGTTGTGCACACATATTCCTCAACATCTCTGGTAGTTGTTATGCGTGACCCCTTTACTCCACATGTGAACTGGTCGGTAAGCTATCGTCACCGTAAGTGATCATCAACAAACGGGTTTAATTCCATATTTCATATCATCTATTTAGCTCATTAATATCACAAGACAATTATCGTGTCCTCAATGGTATGACTCCCCTCTTATTGTCGCTTATGCTATTATTATAGTTCTTTGTATTTCAATAGATAATAGCAACATAAGAACAAGATCACCGAGAAAGACACAATCACAAGAGAAATAACATTTAATATCTTAAATCAGGGGAAGAAAACGCAACAAAAAATTCCTTACTATAAATAGCCAATACAATGCTATTCCATGCTAAAACAAAGTCCTCTCCCCAAGATAAGTTTACTCTCTCTCCTTTGCTCTGCATCAGATCAATTTGTCTCTCAAACCGAAAGTAAGTGAGTTGTGGGTTCAAATGAGGCTTAGCCTCCTTTATTTATACAAGTTCGCACGTAGGAAGGTGTCTCTTCATCAAGGGTCGACTTTCTCAATCTGTGATAAACTCACCTTTTACATTGGTGTCTTTTAACTGGCTGGGCCGACTTCTTATTATATCCTTTGTAATTGTCCGATGACAAAACCGCAAAAGGGGATTTCATCATTTACAAAGCCTGACATGATCAATCCACAATGGGATTGATCCTATGAATAAAATATTAATAATAATAAGAATACTTTGCAAGCACATTATTTCACATCCCCACTGCATCCCCAGAGTCCAAGGTTCCATCGATGCCTCTTCATACTCAAGGTCAAAAACCCCGCATTAATTCTCAAGAACCGAAGTCAATAGCACCTGTCTATGTCAGGGATGAAAAACAACATGTCATCAACCCATGACGCCATAATCAAAATCAAAGTTTTAATAGTATTGAATAACTGATCAAATTTTATGCCAGCAAGTGTCCTCAAGAATAAGTTCGCCTGCATGGATGCCGCAATTGGAATGGGTCTATATCTTTTGGATTCCTCTAGATGATAAGTGTTCTTGTGCTAATGATGTTTCATTTGTACCGGTTTCCATTAAGAACCTTCTTTCTATTTCAGCTATCAAAGATTTGCAATGTATAGTTGAGTTCAATGATCAACAGTGCACCATTAGAGATTGCAACCAAGATCATCGTCAAACTTTGGCTAAAGGTGTGAGGGAAGGTGGCCTTTATAGGTTACTTGGTCGGAGCATTGAGGATTGAATCTCTAGTATGGTAGCATGACTGAAAGGAGCCTTCCACTTTTTAGGAGGCATACAGAGTACGGCGTGGTTCCACATGGAGCGTGACCTCGGAGCACAACCTGTCCCACAGGTGAATCAAGAATTGATTCCTGGGCTTGTAGATGATGGATGCCACCTCCCAAACCCCGCAGACCAGCTATAGAGTCTTGAAACAAATGCAACCTAGTGGGGAGACTTAGGAATGCTCAATGATCAACCTAAACAACACTTTCTCTTACTTTAGCTTGGTTCTTTTCTGGAACGAGGGGGGGAAACCCTAGGAAAGTTTTTTAGATTTTCTAAGATAAATGATTGAAAGAATAGACCAGGGCCAACCTAGTTGGGTGATGGATTCAAGAACAAATTCAAGAAGGTTCAAATATTAATGGATGGAGGTGTAATTAGGTTGTTATTCACATGCTCTAATCAACCACATGGACTTATTTAATATGCAAAAATTAAAGGAGGGCTCTTCCGTTGCGAAATTCTTTCAGAATTACGAGTCAACAATAAAATTGTGCTACCATGAACAATAAAAGGACATTAGCAAAAAAAATGACAACAAACCATATATTGAATGATGATAAACAAGTCATAAGGGAGGGTTTCACCTCAACCTTGTTCCTTCTTGGAGCAAAATTGCCCTCTCTCAAAAGATCCTTATAGCAGATTTATAAAGGTAACTTTTGCAATGAAATTCAGCCATAAGAGAAAGAAGATGATGAGCCGCACATAGAAAATGCCTTTAAACTTCCTTTTCTTCAGCTAGATCTTCAACTACGCCCTTGAAATTTCGCCACACTTCTTTTACATTCTTTGGCCCACGAATCTTCCACTATTTATATGATTCCACCTTAGATGTGATCCAAAATGCATCCAAACCATTTAATGGGTTTATGACTCGCGACCGCAATGAAATTCGACAAAGGAATCCATATTAGCAAACCATGTAAAATACAATGTAAATATAAAATTGAACGAGACAATAGTGTGAAAAAATAAATAAATAAATGAAAAGGAAAAACGAATAGGAGAGAAGGTCGAGGAATGGGAAATCAAAGGGCCATGGTACTTAACAAGAGCTCTTTGGGCCAAGGAGGAAGAGGTATAGAAAACCAGAGAGCATTGTGTTAGAATTTGTCCCAAACAATACTATTGTCACCTAAACCATAGGCCGGGTTACCCTCGAAAAGCACCTTACCTTGACTGAGAATTACTCCTTAAGTAAACCCTAGGTTAGATAGCTAAACAAGATAACACACCTCTCCAAGGATAGCGCTAATTCAAATAGAGTAACAAGAGTTAATCAAAGAGTCCAAACCATAACCCAGAGAGAGTCCAGTTAAACTGAAATTCGCGAAGCCAAAAGAAGGCAACGACAATCCTCTCCAAACTTGCGCATAACGCCAACTGCAAGCACCAAGTGTTGCTTTGCGCAGAATGCCTCACGTAATGAATAATGCCTCCTCGTATTTATACTAAAACCGCAACCGCCCGGCCTAATTTCTCATTCCGGGATGCCTATTTCACGGTAGTATATGTTTTGAGGTTGCTAAATATTAGCCACCATTGATCGGTTCGGCTACCTCCTCAAATTGCCTGGCATCTGAGTATTGCCATTATTTAACGAACAGATTTGATGTCCACCACTTTGTTCTGTCAAATTTATCCTGAAACCATACCAATTGATGGAGTAATATTAGCATGAATATTCCAACTATATTATTGTATGTCCTAGAAGAACAAATTTCCCCCGGATCATTTTCCTGCCTAGGGAATCTCACCATTGGATCATTCATCTAGTCAGATAATCATTTCAACACTACCGAGCATAGTTTCGTGGCAATCGGAACAATGTCATTCAATGTAACACAACTGTGTCTATCCATAGTAAAGTACACAACTACAATCCAAGGGTACACCACCACACCAAGTAGCACTTAGATACTTGATCGATGACATATAGTCACAATTAGTGGAACACATCCACCACGTTAGTATACATCTATCGTCCTAAAACATAGCCAGCCTATAACAATCATATTATCTCGATATCAACTTGCACATAAAATATTGTTATGATATAACATGAATCATCCAAGCCATTCTTTCACTCACATCTGTAAGATATGAAATAATATGCCCTCGGCAGTAAAACATCAACGCATGAGCTATCGACTATTCTTCTCAAGCAAGGAGGAATACTTGTCCGGATTGTGCCTAGACCATTCAATTTATTCGGGCTTTCCATTCCTCCGACACTAAACAGTGCAACCTGGAGAGAGAATGAGTTCCGGCCTAGGGGAATGCTCGCCCCTCGATTGTCAACCTCGGACCATTCACCTATTCAATAGTTTCCTTTGGCACTCAAACAAAGTGCAACTCGAGAGAATGAATCTCGCCTTTAGTCGATTGTCCACTCATTTCTAAGGAAATGACCTGCCCCGCACCAAACCTCCAAAACGCACTGCTTCGAAACTCCCCACAACCAAGGGAGCTTCAAAGAATGGTTTGTTCTGGCTGGTGGCGACCCGCCTTCTGACCACTACTAAGAGTGACCGCCAAGAAGAGACCGGTCTCTACACCATTCTCTATAGTTAACCAAGGAATCGCCGTTTATGGTAATATCAACAATCCAATCAACCATTTTGCCACGAAAATGACCGTTCATTCTGACCATTTTCCTAACCGGAAAATGCCTTATCCGCTTTAAATTTTCAAACCACTTTCCAAACCGAAAGGAATCAGCTTCTATCCTCGACCATTTTTTGTACTGAAAAGTGACCGTCTATAAATCAATAACACATCGGTTCTCCCTCCCAACAAGGGATTCATATCTTCCTTTTTCAACAATAAAGTCATCTCCATGAGCTCCAAATTGAGTAAACAAACTCTTTCATATTCAACACGTAGGATTTTACCAAATGTTTGCTTAACTGCCTATCTCGTGGAGATATATATATCGAACCTTTTCTCTTTTTTGACTTCCTTGCTGAGAGTGTAATGCTTTGATTCAATGTACTTTTATCTTCGAACACTCGGTGTTCTCTTGAAGGTTTCATATAGGATCCGACAATATAGTATATCATTGTTGTCTTTTGCTTCATGCTAGCTCATAACATCGCGGGTAGGTCAAACTTGGAAAATATCCAAGTGGTACTTCTTCTCCATCATGAGGGTTTGTCATGGATTAACAATCCATCCCGAAGCTTCCGGAAAGTAACCATTCTCATACAATACCCCTATTATAGAAGTTTTCACCACGCCTGCATGAGAGGCTTTGCAACCGAGTTTGTTTGAATCCATACAAAATCTCTTCCATTTGCATCCAAGGGTCTCTTTCTAGTATACCTCAAAGCCTTTGAGGTTGCTCTACATACTTTTGTTCATTTATTTTGGAGAATAGTCTTTGCATTCATCTTATGTAAACTCCAACCCTTGGATATTTTAGACGCATATAATGGCTCATGTAGAGGTATGTCTCGTTTCCTGGAACAGCAATCATCATAGTCTTCTCCATCTGGAGAAACTCTGTTCGATCAATGCTAATGCTTACATTCATAAGTCTTCCATTAATCGCCTTTCATCACGTACTACCGCTTGGATTGCTTTTAGTGAGTTCGTGTCACCGGTAGCCCGTGATTCTCGACACAATGATTGGTTGCTCTGCCTTTTATTTCTCTTTGGAATCTTCATACCTCTTCATGTTTCTTTTTAGCTCTAGGGTCCATGGAGTTTTCTAGGACCCATGACCTCAAGATTCCAACTTCTTCCTTTAATCATAGGATCATGGATGTGGATGGAAAACTAGGGATACTTTAATGTTTCTTTTTGAAGAAGACTTCTTCTAAAGCAACACATGTTCAGTGTGTTGCTTTTTCATGGTTGCTCCATGGATAGATACTTCATCATCTCAATGGATCATATAATTTAGGATTAGCTCCCTCCTAATACTTGTTTCATGCATGAATGCATGCTCTTGCCTGGAAATATATAATCGCCTTCATCTAGAGTCCACCAAGGTCTCAAGACCTTATTGCCTTCTCGCAAAGTGTCACAAATCTTTCTCCAATTTCTCTTGATTTTTTGACTTCTTTCTATCTTTACTCTTCTAGGTTTCTTCAATATTCATTCTGATTGGATTATCTTGCAGTTGTTACTTAAGTAATATCTTCCACATGAATTGTTACTTGGGGTTGTTAATGTACTTCATCCTTACATGTGTATTATTCCACTTGTATTCATTGTGATGGAAATCCTTATCTTGTTGTTCTTCCATAGGTATAGTTTCTCTTGGGAACATATTATCTTCTAGGAATAGATATGCAAGATATGTACAGAAACATGGTATGTACAAGAACTATGAGGAGTACTGTTACCTTGTCTTAGAAAAAGAAAAGTCTGCTTCATCCCTCGCTTAGTCTCTTGAAGGTTCCTTTTCGCAAATGATGGTTCGTAGTGCTCCTTCCCTTTCTTTAGCTCTGGACAATGATTCTTTGTAGTGACCATACTTTCAAAAAATTGAAGCATTGTATTCTTTATATATCTTTCTCTTGATTTCCGCTTCTTCCTCGAGCCAAACTTCCTTTCATTCCTAAAATACTTGAACCTTTCTATGAAGGCTTGATCATCAGATTTCTTTGGGGTTTTCTTTTGCATTGATCCTGATTCTTCTTTTGTGCACAACAAGTCCAAAGTTCTTCAAATGTAGGATACCCCTTCCTTGTGTTCATGCTTATGGCAAATGCATCCCATGTCTTGGGAAGACCATTGAGTACTAAGGTTTTACCAATTCTCTCTTTGAAATGATCTCTTCAATAGTTTGTAGCTGATCTCAGAATGCGAGATTCTCACAAAGTATGATGTTATAATGGCTATCATTCATCTTCATGTCAATGGAGCTCATTCTTCGCACTCATTACTTGTCCAATGTTTCCGACCGAGAAGAGGTTTGTTAGGGCATCGTGACATCTTCTTGGACGAATCAAGATGGGAGATGTAGGTATCGGTGGTCTTTATAGAATCCACTATGATACTCATGGCATTGATGTCATTGTCTCTTAACTTCCACCTAACGCTCACGGGTTCGCTTTCTCTCCCTTCTTCAAACTCTGTTCCAATAATCTTCCTTTCATGATATCCAACACTTTATTCTTGGTAAGGATGATCAATCCTTGTCTCCATGTTTTGAAGTTAGTCTCATCTAACTTGTTTTCTCGACTTCATAGAGTAAGTCATGGTTGCCTTTGACTTGGTCAACCCTAGATTTGACCCAAACTCAAGCTTGATCGCCTTAGCTTGTCACGGTACTAGAAGATGCGCTAGCTAGGCTACACTAGTCTATCCCAAACGTCATTCCTCCACTTGCTGTGCCTTTAACAAGAGGGTTAGGGTTTCTCCAATCGCACTGCAAACCCTAGCTTAATGTTTTGGTGAATTCTCCTGCTAGAAACCCTAGCTGAAGTTCTTCAACGTAGCTTAGTATCCTTATGGCACTCTTCCAAAGCTGGTTGTGGGACTCAATGAAGGAGGTGGGGCCCATAACCCGTTAGAATGTAATGGATGTGCTAATTTTACCATAGAAAATATCACCATTGTCACCCAACAATAGGTCAGTTTCACCGAAAGCACCTTAACCTTGACAGAATCATTCCGTATAAACCCTAGGCTAGTTAGCTAAACAAGATAGCGACCTTCCAAGGATAACACACCAAATAGTAGTAACAAGAGCTGATCAAAAGAGTCCAAACCATAACCAAGAGAGAGTCCGTGTCAACTAAAATCAAGTACTGGCAGCTAAATGCTAGAACAACAACTCTCCTCCAAACTTATGCAAAATCACAATCAGTAAAGGCGCACAAGCTGCTTCAGAAGTTCTCGAGAATGCCTCGGCTGTAATGAAGACCTACTCAGATGGGACTTGGGGGTAAACCCAAGGTAATGCATTTCTCACCCCTGGTGCTTCCATTTACTTCTAGTGGTATATATTATTTCTAGCCGACTTCTTCTCTTGAGGTTAATAACCTAATACAAATTATCCTCTGAGTCGAATTGCCTCTAGGGTTATTAGCCAACTAATTAGTGTTTCTTCTTGCTTCTCAAAATATACTATTCTAATGTTTACATCGTGACGCAATACCTCTTGCAAGTACCATAATATCAACACATTGTGCCCGAGATTACCTAGATGAATAGACTGAGCCCCATTGGAAGTTGGTTTTCCCATTTGGCTTCTAGTAGAATGAATTGATGATTATGATGATGTTTCGTAAGCACACCGTGTGGGTTAAATCGATAGGACGTGACATTGAATTACAAATATGAACAATAAATCCCTTCAAGCAGTGGATTCCTCTATAAGTTGTCATAAAAATGATGGCTTGTGAATTCACCTCATTAATGAAATCCAATAGCTAGTATAATCCGACCATCCATCTGATCTCTCAAAGTGGATGAGTGGATGTAGAATAGATTTGTTGCATTATTGTAGAGGGTTTCTAATTTTGTTCTTTTAAACTTACTAACTATTGAAGAAGACCCAACATTCTTCTTGCTTTTCTATGGTTGCCAGAGGCCATTTTTTCTTTCCCTAGTTAATCCAACTCATTTACTTGGTCGATTGAGCTCCCACCTAGTTGATCGAACTCACCTTGTTGATTTCTTACCCACTAGCGACGAGCCATATGCGGTCATACAGGTTATACATAGCTTTGTTGGGCGCCTCCATTCATAACAAATCGACTTACCTTACCTGTTGGTCGATTTCTCATTCTTTGATTTGAGTCCACGGTTGCTTGGGTCGATTCCTCATTCCTTGGGTCAACTTAGAGGGTCGTACACTATAATTTCATGTTTGGCTAAGTGATTTCACTTATTTGTGGGTCGATTCCTCCCATGTGTCAATTTATTTCTTTGGATGAAATTACTGCAATGTAGTCCCTCCCAGACCGTGTGCACTACACCACAGCCTTGGCTTGGACTTCTTCAAATTAGGGTTGAATTTGTCAGCCTGGCTCTGGGGCTTCACTTGTGGTTATCAATAAATTTCTGTTGGCTGTTGGCTTCTATCTCCTCCTGGTTGACTTTTCATTGGCTGGCCTTAGTCAAAGCCAAGCCACTTGGTTGTTGGGTTCCAATTGTGAATAATTTAACTACTAGTAGGAATGAACTTTTGATAGACTTGACAAGCAATGTACAAGTAGCAATCACTCGCATGGAGAATGTAATGTCCCCACTTTGGGACATCATCACAAATAAGTGAGGTTTATGATGACCGTGAGGCTGGGGATAGATGTTATAGCGAAAATGTGGTTATTGAGAGGTATCAGGGGTCCAAATTGTATCAAGCCATCATATTTCATCATTATGATCCATTCCATATAGGTTGGCTTTGGTTCCGTTGCTTTCTGATGATTTCCATGATTTTGACTATTTTGGGCTATAATTAAATTCATTGAAGAGGTCATTTTGGGCACATTACTTGGAGGAACCCTCTCGCTGTAATAGCTCATTGGAATCTGAAGGAACATCACTACATGATAGGATGATGATAAGCATCCTCAAAGCATGCAGAAGCCACAAGGAGGAGGGAGCTTCTTACAGAGGTAAAAGGTTAATTAATTAATTAAAGTGATTTAATTAATTAATTAAATATTAATAAAATGAGTCACTTGAGGGACAAGGAGCCAAAATGTATAAAGGAAAGGCACTGGCCTCACCATGCATTCATGTATGTTTATCTTTTTATTTCTGACATCTAGCTAGAGGGCTCCATCTCTTGGGGTTTTTGAGGGTTTTGTCTTAACAAACTCTAGAGGACGACTGATGGTGAAAGATTCCACCTAGCTTGTCCCAAGCTTGTCCTCGAGATGCAATACCTCCACACACCATTCTAGTTCCATTTACTGCCAAGTGTGAGGGAGTTCTACAATCACTAATGTGCACGTGGAAGAGGAGGAGGGCAACACCATTTGGTTTCTCGGAAAGCAAGGGGGGCTTACCATTTATTGAAGGAAGGTTCACAGGAGTTTGAGGGATCCCCTTGGAGGTTTGGAGCACCCTTTGTTTCACTCTTATGGGCCTTGGCCATGATTTCTAGTGCCTCTTGGGAGAGTTCTATGGTACATATTATTTCCTAGAACATTGGGACTAATTGGAGGGCATTTTGAGATTCAGATCTATTTAGTTTGAGGAGGTTATACATCTCGATTTGGACCGAGACTTCACACATAGTGACCTTGCGCTGTCCCACCCATCTTTAGCAAGTTCTGTGGCATTTGGAGGCCTCCTCCATCCCATTCTAAATTATAGGGTTTGACAGCTTTAGGAGGGCGCAACCCATTGGAGGATTCAACATTTGAGGAGTTTCCTTTGGCATTTCTCTGTTTTAGATTGTGAGGAGCCTCCATCCCCGATCTACACCACATCTTCAAAGATAGCATTTGGAGGTCTCCCTTCATCAGCCGAAACAGTAGGGGTTTGATGCTTTAGGAGGGCGCAACTCCAAATGGAGGGGATTCAACATTTGGAGGAGTTTCCTTGGTATTTCTATTTGAGATTTCGTGAGGGGATTCTACTCATCATGATCTACCGTTCGACATCTTCAGCATAGCATTTGGAGGTCTTTGACAGAGGGCCAAAATTGTAGGGGTTGACAGCTTCAGCAGGGCATGGCATCTTCCATGTCAGATTGGCACTTCATATGGCCCATATCTCTCTTGTATTGGTATTCATGGTGCATTCAAACTTTGGAGGCTTATAGTATCTCTTTGGAGAATTTTGTAGAAGCTCTATTATTCATCTTCTTAGCCATCTGTTGAGCATCCTAGATCGACATCTTCAGAAGTGTGTCTCTTCTATTTCATGAATAAAATCAGATGTGAGATGTTTTGGCTTGTCTATCATATTGCATATGGTTGAGGTATGTTCCATGATTATATCTTCTTGTTTATTGCTGCAAAACACAAATAAACACATCAGTAAAACCCTAAGGCTGAAATCAAGAGGCCATCCTGCAAGTAAACACATCTAAACAAGTAGATCAACAAAGTGTTTGAGGAAATGCCACAACTAGAGAAGTTTTAAAGACACCCAAAACCGTGATGTTCTTGGCATAATGGCTTGGGATCATTACATAGAACAAGCTATCCAATTGCTAGTGATTTCAAACCCGGTTTGGCATCTGTGCCTATATAACTCTAAGCATGAATAGATAGATTTTGAGTCCTTATTTTGAAGAAGTGGCATTGAAGGTACTGGATTAAATTATGCAGTAGTAGAAGGTTGGTTGAAGACCCCATAGGCCAAGCATAATGACCATCATTCATTCTTTCTTCAAAAGTTGGTAGAGTCCTTGGTAAGCTCAGAACTAGGGTGATCTCAAAAAGGCACCCCTACGGCTAGTAGAGGGAGTGCACTGGCAATAATGGCTAGCATTGGTCATACCTATCCACATGTAGAGTAGTGAATCGGATCTGAAAGAATCCTTAGGAAGTTCTCAATCAATTGCACTTCTAACTAAGCAACAATGGGTTTATTGATTGACATTGTAAGTTGGTTGATATGTGTAGGCTACACAAAGTACATAGGCCTGGTAGCCATGAATAAGATAGAGTTTAGTTTGCATTCAAAACTACCTCAAGAAAATAAGTCTTGAAGCCAAGAAGTGGTTACGTGTGCAGGTGACACCAAATACAGAGAACTCTATACAAGACTGAGAGAGCAAAGATCAAGACTTTAATTCCGCTTTAATTCCGCACTAAGGATCCATGTTGGTGAAGCGAGTGGACTATCAGTTCCTTGTTTACGGATCAATATTAAACCCTACTAGGGTACTCCTCCAAACAACTCCTTTATTGCCTTGATAACTCTTCAAATTGTTAAAGTTAGAGTTGTTATTAAGTTCTTTTCAATTTACTAGACAATAATAGCATAAGCAGGATCATTGAGAGAAACACAATCACAAGGTACACAACATTTTATCTTGGGAAACCCTCACGGGGGAGAAAACCCAGCAAAAACTTCCTTAATATAGATTTCCAATACAATGCCAAGATAAAAGACCAAACCACCAAGAATATCCAAGACTAAGCATGCGCCTCTCTCTTCTCCTTCTCCTAACTGCAACTTCCTTCAAAACTTGCGCACTAGATGAGTGACTTGAGTGAGTGAGAGAATGAGGTGCCGTCCTCTCTTATTTATACTAACTGATAGGCGCTAGGGCTATGTCTATTCACCAAGCAGGATCGACGTCTTCCAATAGTGGCTAAAACCACTTTAATAAACCCTAGGGGCTGACTTCTCAAATACCACCATATGAGTATGGTTTGACCAATCCACAAAAGGGGATTTGGTCATACATAAGTCTCGACATGATCAATCCACAAAAGGGGATTTGATCTATAAGATAATAACTCAATTATAATTAGAATATTCTTCGCAGTTACAATATTTCAACACTCCCCCTTAACAAGAAGAGTATTCTACTGACATAACCCAATACATCATCACTAGGAGAGAGAGGGCAACAACATCATCAGCATCTGGAACAATGACTGGCATATCTACAAATCATCAGAAGTTTTTCTCATCATCAATATCATCATCGTTCACAGCATGGAGCTGGAATAACATCATCATCGTTCACAGCATGGAGCTGGAATAACATCATCATCGTTCACAGCATGGAGCTGGAATAACATTATCATCGTTCACAGCATGGAGCTGGAATAACATCATCATCATCTGCATCAACATCAATTACCATAACGCTAAGGCAACAACATCATCAACACCATCATTAACAGCATCAGGTTAGTACAACATCATCAACAACAACACGAGGCTGATACAACATCATCAACAACAACACGAGGCTGATACATCATCAACAACAACAGCACGAGGCTGATACATCATCAACAACAACAGCACGAGGCTGAAACAACAACATCATCAACACGAGTCTGAGATAACACCATCATCATCATATAGCAACAGAATGAGGCAGGCGCACCAACAACATTTTGTGGTACTCTGACAGACTGTCCTTACCGAACCTTCGGGATCTGCCCAGGAATCATAAGATTCCCTAGGATATAAAAATCGTAACGGAGCTACCACGTGGTACTTTGACAGACCTGTTAAGTTTTGAGCTATTATTAGGTTTCTTTTCAATTTACTAGATAACAATAGCATAGGTAGGATCACTGAGAGAAACACAATCACAAGATACACAACATTTATCCTGGGAAACCCTCATGGAGGAGAAAACCCAGCAAAAACTTCCTTAATATAGATAGCCAATA
>SNQJ01S0174559.1:16218-36436 GCA_010110895.2 Picea sitchensis | reverse complement strand
GATGACTCCCAGGTTGGGAGGGAGCACTGATGTGTTATTGATTTATGGACAGTCATTTTTTAGTTCGAAAAAAGGTCCAGGATGAGCAGTTCCTTTCCAGTTTGGAAAGTGGTTTGAGATTTCTGACAGATAGGCATTTTCCAGTTCGGAAAATGGTCCAGATTGAACGGTCATTTTCGTAATGAAAATGGTTCGGTGGATTGTTGATGTACCATAGACAGCGATTCCCCTTGTGGTTAACATAGGGAATGGTGTAGGACAGTCTCTCTTCTTGACGGTCACTCTTAGTAGTGGTCAAGAAGACTGGTCCGCCTCGCCGAACAATCATTCTTTCGAAGCTCATAGTTGTGAGCAGTTTCAAAGAACGGTCTGTTTTGGAGGTTGGTGCAGGACAGTCATTTCCTTAGGAAATGGTCCGGACAATCATTCCCTAGGGCAGATTCATTCTCTCCAGGTTGCACTTTGTTTAGTGCCAAAGGAACGGCCCAGATAGGTGAATGGTCCAGGTTCAGCAATCAGGGACAGGCATTCCCTAGGGCAGACTCATTCTCTCCAGGTTGCACTTTGTTTAGTGCCGGAGGAATGGCCCAGATAGGTGAATGGTCTAGGCTCAGAAATCGGGACAATTATTCCTCCTTGCTTGAGAAGAATAGTCCAGATAGCTCATCGTTGATGTTTTACCTTCTGAGGGCATATGCTCTTCCAGATCTCACAGATGTGAGTGGAAGAATGGCCCAGATGATTCAGTTTATATCATAACAATGTTTTATGTGCAAGTTGATATCAGATAATATGATTGTTATGGAGACTGTATGTTTTCGGACAGTAGATGTATACTACTGTGGTGGATGTGTTCCACTGGTTGTGACTATATGTCATCGATCAAGTATCTAAGTGCTACTTGGTGTGGTAGTGTACCACTGGATTGTAGTTGTGTACTACTATGGATAGACACAGTTGTGTTCTATTGAATGACATTGTTCCGATTGCCCTGAAAACTATCGGTAGTGTTGGAAATGATTATCAGCTAGATGAATGATCAATGGACAGAGATTCCCTAGACGGAAAATGATCCAGGAGATTTATTCTTCTAGGACATATGTCTGGATTAGAAGAATGGCTCTTATGTCACTATGTGGAGTGAGTGACTTATCCAGCAGCATGTCTAATTACTTAGATGGAGTATGGTTTCAAGAGATGATGCAGTTGATGACACCGATAGTGATGATGGTGCTCATGACCTAATCATGAGTTAGTCTATACGACTATGTTGATGCTACCAGTTAAATGTTATGTTTGTGCTCAAGACCATTACCTTCAAATACCTCACTAGCTAGGAGGGAGTGTTGATATTATGGTAGTTGCGGGAGGTATTTACCTCCACGTGTAAACCTGACGAGAATAGAATATTCCGGGAAGCAAGAAGAAATCCTAATTAGTTGGCTAATAACCCTAGAAGACAAGTCGGCTCAAGAGGATAATTTGTATTAGGTTATTAACCTCCAAGAGAAGAAGTCGGCTAAAGAAAATATTATATACTAAGTAAATAGGCATCCAGAATGAGAAGTCGACCCAGGCAGTTTGCCAGTTTTAGTATAAATACAGGAGGCCAGTATTCATTCTGGCAGGCATTCTTAAAACTGCAAAAGCAACACTTGTGCGCACTGCAGTTGGCCAGTTTGTGCGCAAGTTTGGAGGAGAGTTGTCGTTGTAGCTACTGCAGCTAGCAGATTTCGGTTTTGGCCTGGACTCTCTCTTGGTTATGGTTTGGACTCTTTGATTAACTCTTGTTACTCCTATTTGGTGCGCTATCCTTGGAGAGAGGTGTGTTATCTTGTTTGGCTATCTAACCTAGGGTTTGCTTCCGGAATGATTCTCTGTCAAGGTTAAGGTGCTCAGGGGTGGCTTCGGCCTATGGTTGGGTGACAATAGTGATATTGTCTATGGTTAAACGAGCACATCCATTAAATTCTAACACAATGCTCTCCTGGTTTTCTATGCCTCTTCCTCCTTGGCCAAAAGACTCTTTGTGAGTGAAATTACCATGGCCCTTGAATTCCCATTCCTCAGCCTTCTCTCCTATTCGTTTTTTCCTTTTCATTTATTTATTTATTTTTCACTATTGTCTCATTCAATTTTATATTTACATTGTATTTTACATGGTTTGCTAACCTTCGTTCACTGTCGAATTTCATTGCAGGTACTGAGTCTTAAACCCATTCGTCGGTTTGGATGCATTTTGGATCACATCTAAGGTGGAATCATATAAATAGTGGAAGATTCGTGGGCCAAAGAATGTAAAAGAAGTGTGGCGAAATTTCAAGGGCGTAGCTGAAGATCTAGCTGAAGAAAAGGAAGTTTAAAGGCATTTTCTATGTGCGGCTCATCATCTTCTTTCTCTTATGGCTGAATTTCATTGCAAAAGTTACCTTTATAAATCTGCTATAAGGATCTTTTTGAAGAAGAGCAATTTTGCTCCAAGAAGGAACAAGGTTGAGGTGAAACCCTCCTTATGACTTGTTTATCATCATTCAATATATGGTTTGTTGTCATTTTTTTTGCTAATGTCCTTTTATTGTTCATGGTAGCACAATTTTATTGTTGACTCGTAATTCTGAAAGAATTTCACCTTTGGAAGGGCCCTCTTTAATTTTTGCATATTAAATAAGTCCATGTGGTTGATTAGAGCATGTGAATAACAACCTAATTACACCTCCATCCATTAATATTTGAACCTTCTTGAATTTGTTCTTGAATCCATCACCCAACTAGGTTGGCCCTGGTCTATTCTTTCAATCATTTATCTTAGAAAATCTAAAAACTTTCCTAGGGTTTCCCCCCTCGTTCCAGAAAAGAACCAAGCTAAAGTAAGAGAAAGTGTTGTTTAGGTGTCATTGGGAAACATTCCTAAGTCTCCCCTAGGGTTGCATTTGTTTTCAAGACTCTATAACTTGAAGTGCAGGTTTGGGAGGTAACACATCCATCATCTACAAGCTTGGAATCAATTACTGATTCTACAATAGGTTTTGGAGTTGTCTCCAGGAATCACACTCCATCATGGAACCCTGCCATGCTCTGCATATGCCTCCTAAAAATTGGAAGGCTCACTCAGTGTCCCACTACCATGCACTAGAGATTCAATCCTCAATGTATCAGCAAGTAACCTATAAAGGCCACCTTCCCTCACACCTTTAGCCAAAGTTTGACGATGATCTTGGTTGCAATCTCTAATGGTGCACTGTTGATCATTGAACTCAACTATACATTGCAAATCTTTGATAGCTGAAATAGAAAGAAGGTTCTTCGCCAAACCAGGTACAAATGAAACATCATTTAACTCAAGAACATCATCTAGAGGAATCCAAAAAGATATGGAGCCCATTCCAATTGTAACATCCGCTCTGGCGCACTAAGCGAACTTATTCTTTGAGGACACTTGCTCGCAAGTGATCCGGATTATTATGCTATTAAAACTTTTGATTTTGATTATGAGGCGTCATGGGTTGATGACATGTTGTTTTACTGCATTGACATAGACAGGTGTTATTGACTCGGTTTACTGAGTGTGCAGGATTTTGGACCTCGAGGATGCAGAGGCATCGATGGAACCCCTTGGGCTCCGGATCGAGTCAGGGATGTTGAAATAATGTAACTGCAAAGAGTATTCTTATTATTATTAATATTTTATTCATAGGATCAATCCCCATTGTGGATTGATCATGTCGGATATTGTAATAGGACCAAATCCCCTTTTGCGGATTGGTCAACAGACAATTATAAAGGGCAGAATAACAATAATAATAATAAAAAAAAAAAAAAAAAAAATAATAAAGGTGGGTTTATCCACCCAGATTGAGAAGTCAGCACTGCCGGTGAAGAGACACTTCGCACATTCCAGACTTGTATAAATAAATAAAGAGGCAAGTGCCTCACTTAAACACACAAATCACTTGCTCAATTTGAGAGACAAATTCTGATCTGTTATCGACAAAGAGAGAGAGAGTGGCTTATCTTGGGAAGGGACTCTGTTTGTTAGCATAAAAGATCTCTTGGCATTATATTGGCCTATTTATATTAAGGAAGTTTTCTTTGGGTTTTCTTCCCTGAGAGTTTCCCAAGATAAATGTTGTGTCTCTTGTGAATGTGTATTTCTCGGTGATCTTGTTCTTATGTTGCTATTATCTATTGAAATGCAAGAACTATAATAATGGCATATAAACATTAATAAGGAGTGTACCATTGGGGTTTGATGAACATTCTTGTGATATTAATACATCTAAATAGATAATGCAATGTGGATATATTCATGATTTGTTGATGATGCACGGTGACGATAGCTTGCCGACCGGACTCACATGTGGAGTAAAGGGTCCGCCGCATTCCGGAGATGTTGAGGGAGAGGTGTGGACAGCGGCCGCCCGCGACCTACTTTTAGCACTCTTGCCGTGGCACCGAGCGTAGGTTAGCGTTTACCCTGTTGAGAGGACCCACGATACCATGAGGGTAAAACTGCGGCCAGTTGCTCCCGCGATTATTCTAAAGAGTGGCCTTAATAAAGGCGGGGCCTTATTCCTTAGAAGGCCCTTAGTCTCCACAAGTTCACCTAGCGGAGTATTATTTCGGTTTGATGTCTACAAAGTCAGTCAAGAGGCGATTGGAACCCTTGGAGAACGTAGTGATTATTGAAGGGCACGTCATGCAATGGAAACATAATGAGGTGAGTGGTGCCCTTGTAGCATGTGGTGCATCCTGAATGACACGTCGCGTTTTTTTTATAAATGAATGAACCTAGATGTATTTAGGATGAACAATGTGATAAGAATTTAAAAAACATTTTCGAATAAAATGTTGCCCATCATGAAAATTAAGGTCTAGGTCTAAATCATGCTAGTGTTAAAATTTTATCCTTTTTATTAAAATAAAAAAAAAAAATCTGTTGGAACAATTTTTTTAAAAAGAGGAATTAATTGTTTTATTATTTTGATAATTTAAAAATATACTAACTAAATGAGAATGAGAAAAGGGAAAAAGGGTTCATTTCACGCCTTTGAGTTCGCTAAAAAGGGGAAAGAGGAAAATCTAAATATTAGAAACTAGGAAAATGAGTAACAAAGGGAAAAAGGGCAACCTTATAAAGGGAAATAGCGGAAAGTCAAACTTAGTAAAATATCCTGTTTCAGGGCCTTTCTAATTTAAAGCTGAACTAGAAATTTAATAATAGAGAAAGCCATTAAAACTTGTAAAGAATTTGGGGACACCTAGGAGGCGATTCGGGTAACTCTAGGTGAGGTGAATAAAGATAATTAATTAATTAAAAGAGTCGTGCGGAGGAATGAAGGAGATGGGTGACACTTATGCGAGGGAGGAATTTTTAGGATTTAAATTGTAAAAACTTAACTAAACGAGATTTTTTTAGGAAAGTAAGGATCCACGAAACTCTATATAATGAAGGGAGGTGATGGAGGTTGGGGGATCTTCTATTTACGTAACGTTGTGCAAAATTATCTACTTGGCCGATAACTTGTGAGAGGTGGGATACCCAGCTCGGTGAGGGAATTAGTAGCTTCCGGCCTTCTTGGTATTTGGGAGCTAGCTAAAAATCTGGATAGTGTGTGTGGCCCCTTAGCGGCTCGAGGGGCTAAGGGGAAGAAGAGTACCCTAGCATTGACTGGGAGGTATCGGTGTGGTATCGATGGTGGGCGAGTAGGATTTGCACAGAGCGCGTGGGACTTCATTCGGAGTGGGTGATCAGGTAATGGTACACTCTCTTCATTTTGTAGAGTAGATGCTGCAGGTTTTATGCTTGGATCTACATATTGATTGGTAAGTGAATTGGTTATGCGTTGATGGTAGAAATTTTTCTTAGCCTAGCTCAATGCATGATTGACTCCCTTGGCCGTTTCCCCACATATCTTGGCCACCTTGTGGTGTTTGATTGTGGCCCTTGCGGTTGTTTTTCCTTAAGTCCTAGCTTCGCCAATCCTAGCTGGCGATTGACCCGGGGAGCGATCTCTGATGCATTCGCCTTAGCATTAAAGACCTATGGATCTCAAGCGCCTTAGCTGCGATGGGGATGATGAAGGGCCGAACTGTTAATGACTACCTATGATGTTTGTCCTTGGCTGATTGTCGATTCCGCCATCTAGCAACGACCTCTACGTGTGGATTACTGGTGGCCTGGTTGGTTTTCTCTGTATGCGCTTGATGATGGGAACCCACGCAATCATTCCATGACCTTTTCCATTAGATCCTTGCATTTCTCTTAATGTTGTCTACATTGTATTGGGGTTATAGCAATGGAAACATGGATTGATTCCTTGTCTGCAAATTTTTTGGGTATTCTAGCAATGAAAAAAAAAAAAAAAAAAAAAAAAATTTTTATTATTATTTTATATTAAACGTGAGAAAAAAAAACGAATTGATTTCAGTTCTGCATTTTTATCATGGTATCCACGGAAATGGAAAAATGTTTTTATTTGATTGCACAATGTCTGCATTTATATTTGTGTTCAGGAAATGAAAAACGTTTTTGTATTCACATCTGCGTGGTATTGGTATCCTGGCAATGGAAAGCGAATTCATTTCCATGTCTGCGTTTGCCAGCATTTTTCCCTTTTAAATAATGATGACAACATGAAGTTCCTTCTGGTACGTTTTGGGCACATCATTCTGCAAATTTAAAATACAAATAGCCAAGAATGTCCATGGTGTAATCCTGTACGCGCTTTCCTTTTAAGAGAAATTGAAATTTGTGATTGTTGTGTAGAAATGCTCGCGATTTTGCCATCAAAGGTGGCCCAGGTTACAGTATTAAATTACCCGCGTTTTGCTTTTAAAGATTGATAGATTGTTGTTTTAAAGGCCCTGATTTTGTGCTAAAATGTGAATTGTTGTTAAATTACCCACGTTTTTGCTAAATGCCCACGAAGTCGCCTTAAAAAATGGTGATTGTTTTGCTATGAATGACCACGGTTGGGATTTAAAAATGGACTGTGTAGACCAATGTTTTCAGCTTGTTTCAGGGTGTTTCTATCACTAAGTTTACACCACGATTTACAACCGAATTCACGGTGTATTCATCACTAAATCCAAGAAAATTCATCACTGATTTAAGCGTGTTTTTATCTCTGAGTTAGAGTATTTTTACCACTAAGTTTCAAGCGGTTTCTGTGGCTGAATTCGGCGTGTTTTCATCACTGAGTTTACACCATGTTTTACCACTGAATTTACGGTGTATTATTCACTGAATCCAAGCGATTTCATCACTGATTACAACGTGTTTTATCTCTGAGTTATTTCTATGTATACCGATGAGTTTGTTGTTAAATGACCACGACTTACCTTAATTATTGATTGGTTTGTTGTTGACTGACCACGACTTGCCTTAATTATTGATTGGTTTGTTGTTGTTGACCATGAGTTGGTCCTTCTGCAGTTTGTTTGTCCTTTTATCCTCCTTCACTTTGAACGCATACCCAACGTTCTCACTACCAAACTTTAATTACCACAACAATGTTACTAGCCATGTTGATTATCATGTTAATTGCAATAATAAATGCTATTTTGTTGCCTTATTAATTGCTAGAATAATTGTTGCAACAATGTTAATGGTTAGCAGTTTCCTTTTTCTGTTAAAGGCCATGTTATTTGAAATGTGAAATGCTATACTTTTGCCTTGTTAATTGCCAGGATAATTGCTACAATGATGTCTTGGGTCCAATAATTACCATGTTAATTGCTACCCTGAGTCAATGGTCAGTTGATTCCTTCTTATTGATTAAATGTCACAACGAGTTAAATAGTTAATGATTATGTAAATTGCCTTGTTATTGCGCTATTAATCGCTATGGTAATCATCATATAAATTGCCTTGCTACTGTTATATTAATTGTTATGTTAACTAACATGATAATTGCCTTGTTAGTGCTATATTGTTGTTATGAAAATAGTCGTTACCAAACTACCACAATCAATGCTAAACTAATTGTTATATTAATCATTATGTTAAGCGCCTTGTTAACTACTGTAATAAATTGTTATGTAACATATATGTAATTACCTTGTTGATTTGCTACAGCAATGTTATTAGCTGTGGTTCCCCTTCGATAATAAACAGCTAGTGTGGTTAGTTTGGTCATTATAGCTAGACTAATGTTGAGGTTTAACTGTTCATCAGTGCTAAGGGTAGCATTTCACTTTAAGGATGTTAATGTTGTTATTCAAGTTTATGGCTAGTTGGATAGGGATTCATATTAATATAGAATTTCATTTGGGATTTATGAAAATAAATACATTAGTAGGTGGTAAAGATTAGATTATGACTTTAGGACTGCTAAATTAGATATGTAATTGTTGTTAGTTGAATTTATAGATATCACCTAATTAGTAACCCAGACTCACTAAATTTGGAATTAAGTAATTCATGTCAAAGTTAGGTTGGTAACTTTCGTTGATATGGAATTTTGTTGGTTGTTATACATGAAAGGTAAATGCCAATTTAAACCTTAGATATTATTGTACGGCTTTGATTAATGGTTTTCGGTTGTTGGCGAAGTCGTTTTTAGCTTGCGCATCTCGTTGAGAGTGTGGTTGTTCATTATAATTAATGTTTTGTACTTGGTTTTGTAAACATTTAATGTGCTTGGAGTTTGCTCACTTGTAAGGGTTCTAGTTACTTGTGTAATTAATTTTGGGTTCGTGGGGTTGTTAGGATGATTGTCCTTAGCTTAGTAGGCTTGGTCTCTACTTGTGGGCGGATAGACACCTCCTTGTTCCTCGAGTCGTCAGCCTTGAGACCTTAAAAGGTATAAATCGATGGGAACCTGGGCTTTGGCGTTGCTTTATGTGTCTTGGATGTCCTAACTTTGCAGGGTAGGATGGGTGGGTAATCATTCTTATTCTTCGTCGGTTGAATGTAGATTGCATTGCTTCTAGGTGCTTGATGTGCTTTATGTTAGATCGCTATGTGGTTGTTCTAGCGTGTAGAGTTGCATGTGTTGTGTTAGTGGATTGTGATAGCAGTTGAGTATAATGTCATTATTACCTTCCTACACACAAAAAAAAAAGGCTAAGGTGCTTTAGGTTTGGCACATTGTAGGAGTCGTACCGAATGGGGATGTCACACCAATCACTCAATATCTGACATCATGTTAAGCCCTAATGTGGCTCATTACTTATAGTGGGGCATATTATATTAGTAATGTTATTTTATTTATGTCAGCTTGGGCCATTAGTTGTAATTATACCTCTAGTCTCCTATATATATAAGGAAACGACATTTTGAATCATCTTGTACTTGAACATTTAGGGTGGGTAAAGGTTACACAGAGGAAAACCGTAGCCGAAATTATCTTTTGGTACTTTCGGTTTTCATGCTATATTGATATTTGGTTGTACAACATATGGTATGAGATCAAGGTCTTGGGGTTTAAATGCTACATCACGAGACACCTTGGCATTTTAAAACATGCTTTTTGTTACGTTTGAGGAAGAGCGGCTTGGAGGATATTTAGTAGGCAGAGATCAAGATGCGTTGGGTTCCCAAATTCAGCTCGAAAAGTGTAAACTTTTCGGAGAATGCGGCCAGCATGTACAAGATAGGGTTGGAATCATCCTGAAGCCGAGTCATTCTGAATTACCGTTATAAAAAGAAATTTCTGTAACGTTTGAACCTAACTTCACAGGCTAATTCCACAGAAATTAGTAAAGGTATCGGTGTGTAAAAGTTTACTTGCACAGGTCATCTTAAATTTGTAGATACACCTTGTGTAAGATAAGGGGTATCTGACTAGTCTCAATAAGGTGTTCGAGTAAAATAATCATAACTTCTTCCTAGAGTATCCAAATTGAGTGGAATTTGTTTCATTGGATAGAGTGGGCGGAGTCTTTAGTATTTCTGAGTGCGAGTTTTAGAATTTATATCAATTATTTTGTCGCGGGGCACACTATACAAGTGAGATCTCTGGAAAGGCCAAAAATGCGGCAAGTTATTGGGAAGTTATCCTTAAATTCCGCTAGCACATCAATTTTGATCAAGCACCGTGCGAAATATCGAGAACTACGAAAGTTTTACCGGAAAGGGCCGTAGCCAACAGGAGATACAAGATTGTTTGTAGGAACCACCTAAAATCCAAAGGTTCAAAGAAGTGATACTTGGCCAACATGCCACCCAAAAGGGAACTTCTATACCAAATGAGCCTCTGGAACAATTCATGGACTCTTGATGAAGGAATTGAAGAAATGCGTAGGGACATGAATGATTTACAAAGAAGATAGTAACAAAAGATGAACTACAAGAGATGATGGAGGGTTTTAAAGGGGAGATCATGGAATGATTGAAAAATTTCCTAATAGGGATGACACCTAAAAGTGAAAATTTTTCCCATGAAATTCATGATGAGTATGCAAGGAAGGAGAATCCAGAATGGAGAAACTCCAACTTTGGTTAGAAGACCAATACGTTCCTAAGATTGATATGAGGAAGTTTGATGGCAGGACCCAATCTCATGGATACCGCTTCAAATGGAACAATTCTTTGATCCTCCATAATGTGCCAAAAACACAAAAGTGCAATTGCTTCTTTATATTTAGAACCTAATCAATTTGTATGGTATCGATGGCTTTGTTCTTGCCAAATCACTTTCGTCACTTGGACAATTTTCCTGAAAAGAATGATAGCACACTATGAGGGATACAAGGAGCAATACCTTCTTTAGCCAATTGATAAATCTCAAGCAAAGGGTTAGGTTACCGAGCACATTGAGAACTTCAAAGATTGAATATAAAGGTAACTTGATATTCTAGATGAGCAGTTGATGTATTCATAGGAACTCAGGATATTCAACATGAGTTGGCCTTTGGCAACTAAATATTGGAGAATGCATTTAAGATGGCGAGAAATGTTGAAAGTAAAAGTATTGCTTCTTTGGCTACTAGAAGGACAAATCCTAAGATCTATAGAGAACAATGCTCCTTCTTAAAACACATCAAGCCCTACAAAGGTTGACACCTCAACAAAGAGGAAATAAAAGAAAAGGTTTCATGCTTTAGTGGCAGGCAAGTCTGATGAGGGACATAAGTGTGGTGAAAATTATTCTACATGGGTGTAAGAGGAAGAAGAACAAGAACGAGAACAATAATCAAAATAGCTCTGAGAAACAATTTATAGAAGAGTTAGTATGATATCGTGTAATGCATTGAGCAGGTCAGCACTCCTCAAACCCTCAAGATCGAAGGATACATCAAAAAGAAAAAGATGTCAGATCCCTATTTAGATTAGAATTGAGTACTCATAATTTCATTCACTGTGGTAGCCAAAGCTCTCAATGGCTTTGTATCCAGTACATGAGTTTCATAGTAATGATTGTAGATGGAGAACTATCAATTGCTCCAAGAGAATTGCGTGGATCAATCTTACTATGGAGGCATAAATGGGCAATTCAGTAGTTGCCATGGTGCAGATGTTAGCACTAGGAATCCAATGGTTACAATCATTAGAACTGGGGTGGCTTTTAATTTTCAAGAACTTTTCATGAAATTTTCATTGAAAGGAAAGAAATTGAGTTAAGGGTATCTGTAAACCCGTGGGTGATAGCTCTAATGGCATGACTCAGAGTATTGAAAAGGGCATCAGGCGTTGTACAACTATGTTCATTAGATGTTCAAAAATCTAAGCAATTTATTCCTCAAGATCTCAAAGGATCATTGATAAGCATTCAAAGTATTTGAAGATATTCCCAAAGGTCTTCCACCCACTCGAAATCATGATCATGAAATTCACCTAATTCCTAGGAGTGTTTACCGTCACGGTAAAACCATCATGTAGATACCTTTATGCCTAGAAGAGTGAAATTGGCGCATGGTTGAAAGAAATGTTAGAGCTGGCATTATTAGACCTAGCCAAAGTTCTTACTCACGCACCGATTAGTAATGGTATTCTAGAAAGATGTCTCATGGCGTATGTTTCTAGATAGAGAGCTCAACAAGATCACTATTAAAGATAAGTTTCCCATTCCGTTATTGATGAATTGTTAGATGAACTACATGGAGCAATCTATTTCCACAAAATTGGATCTCCGTGGAAATTCATCAGATCAGAATGAAGGAAGAAGATATCCCAAAAACAACATTCAAACTCATTAGAGCCATTATGAATTGCGAGATGTGCCTTTTGGCCTGATCACCTTCCACATTCAAGGTTGATGAATTCCATTTTAAAAGCCCTTCCTTGAAGCTTTGTGTTAGTATTTTGATCATATGTAATCTATAGCAAGTCTTGGGAGGATCATGTCGACATGTTGACAGGTGCTACAACTACTAAGGAGCAACAACTATATGCCAAAACCATCCAAATGTTTCTTTTGGAGTAAAAGAGGTAGAAGTATTTGGGTCATTTTTGTATCTCATGAAGGTGTAAGGTAGACCCTAACAAGATTCGACCATGATGGTGGCGATTCCCAAAACATTGAAAGAAGAATCTTAGAGAATTTTTGGGTTTGTGAGTTACTACCGCCAAGTTTATTCCCGGAACTATGGAAGAATAGCGGCACCTTTAATGGCACTAACTAAGAAGGATGCATTTTCATGGACTCCAAAAGGCAACTAAAACTTTAAACAACAAGAGGTGATGTGTAAAGCTCATCTCTTGACCACTCCAAACTTCAAAACTGTTGGTAGATGTGATATCTCGAGAAATGGAATTGGTGTGATACTAATGCAAGAAGGAAGGCCACGAGTTTGAAAGTCGACCACTCAAGGGAAAGGACTTACACAAACCCATTTATGAGAAGGAAATGATGGCAATACTAAGTGCATTGAAGAAATGGCGTCATTACCTAATAGGTGTTAGGCACTTCAAGGTCAAAAGCAGTCCTTGATAGTCTTAAATACTTCTTGGAACAAGACCATCTTCGGAAGAACAACAAAAATTGGTAGCAAGATATTGATTTATGATTTTGAAATCGTTTATAAGGGGAAAGCAAAATATTTGTAGCGAGATGTACTCTCAAGAGGATAGAAGATGTTGAGGCCTTTCTGTGCTATCTCAATCATCCAACCCGATTGGATAATAGAAAGCAAGGGATGAATGGAAGAATGACGAAAAAAGTGTGGACTATCAGCATTCAAAGGTTCGGATTCAGTGCATCAAATACATTTACATGGAAAAATGATTCATTATGGTACAAAGATCGCTTATATTTATGTAAGAACTCCCAACTCAAAACAAAAAGGGTACTATTGGAATTCCACACCTCTCAAGTAGGAGGGCTTTTCGAGATTTTGAAAACCTACCATAGAGTCAAGAAGGATTTTTGGGATGGCCTTAAGCCCGATGTTCAGAGTTTTGTGGCAGAATGTTTGGTTTACCAACAAAATAAAAGTGGGAAACAATTAAGACCCGAGGTCTTTTTACAACCATTATCCATGCCAAGTCGACTAGGGAGGAGGTTTCATGGATTTCATCACGGGGTTACCAAAGTCTAAAAGGAAAGAGTGTCATCATGGTGATTGTTGATAGGCCCGGTAAGTATGCATACTTTTGTGCACTCTCTCATCCCTTCAAGCTAGTACACGATTTTCCACAGCATTCATGGAGGCAGGTTCAAAAGCTACATGGTAGCCCAAAAGATTGTAGTGACAAAAGATCCCATCTTCTTTGGACTTGTTTTACTTGGAAGGTATTTTTATTGTTTGGGTACTCAAGTAGCTCATAGCTCATCCTATCATCCTCAATCGATGGACAAACCAAGATAGTTAACAAATATGCAGAGGCTACCTTCATTGCTTTTTCCTAGATAAACAAACACAATGGTTCAAATGGATTTCCCTTGCGAGAATGGTGGTATAACACTTCCTTTCATCTTGCAACAAAAATGAAGCACACCATTTATGGCACTTTATGGATGCCACCCTCCCTTCCATCACTTCTTCTCTAAAAGAAAAATCTAAAAGAGTTCAAGCGGTGGAAGATCACATCGAGAATCACCAACAAGTTCTCCAAATCTTAAAGGACAAGCGGACCATGGCATAGAATCACATGAAACAAGCAACATATCAACATTGTGGTGAAGAAGTTTTGAGTAGGGAGTTGAATTGTTTTAAAACTACAACCATACAAGCAGAGATGTCCCTCAAGCAAGCCAAGAAGGATAATAAATTATCACCAAGTACTATGGCCCTTATAAGGTGTTGCAAAGATTGGTACTATGGCATACAAATTGGGTTCACGGTATCCCGATCTCTAGGGATAACTAGGAGATCATGTCGAGGCCACGGGTCTTAGACATGAAGTACCGATAGCGGGATTGACCTGAGCATAGCTACAGGGGCCATCCTTCTTCTTCTTATTGGAAGCTTGTCACATCGGCCGGCCGGCTGACTTCCATCACCATCGGCTGGACTTGCATGGAGAGAGCTCTTGCTTCATGAGGTAGTGGTCGCAAAAGGTATCATGGTATGTGTCATGTTTGATCATTATAACCTTCTTATATGTACATCAGGTTCCTTACATTTCTGATCACTGCTTGGATCTTACGCTAATCACTTGACTGGCTATTTGGGGATTAGCGGGGTGACCTAACGAAAAACTGTATTCATGGGTTTTGGTTAGCCACGGGAAGGATTTGCGAGCCATGATCAGCTCCACCATTTCTATCACATTTTACATCTTATCTCCCATTCATCATCCCATTCCCCTAGTCCGGCCATTAGGATGACCTTTGAGGTTACACTTTGTCTGATGGGAAGAAGGGGCTAAAGGCCCGAGGGTAAGCGGTGGTAAAAGATAAAAAGCCATGAAATGAAACCTAGAGATGTAGCTAGGAATCCAGAGAGCAATAAAGGCCTCGATATGAAACAAAAGGGACCCTAAGAAAAATAATAAACAAGACCTAACCAAGAGGGATGGGAGGTCTCATCGAGGCGACCCATTATGTTCATGGGTATCTAGCGGTATGGCCCATTGCCATCATCTGGTCATCAAGCCAGGGCAGTGACCTTTTTTTTGCATGGCCAAAGGAAAGGGTCTCATCACAAGCCAACCTTATCATTTCTCTGAAAATACCCGATTAGGTAACTGCTTGTCATTTCTGATCCTGCCTTCCAAGGCGGTGTCACTCACGAATTAGAATCTTGAAGTAAAAAGAAAGAAAGCAATAAATAAAGAATAAAGGCAATAGGGGCTTGGAAAAAGTGCATCCATGAATTTCAAGCTCACCTTCTACAAAGGCACCCACGGACAACTCCTACCCCTGGTCTTACTATAATTTGGACATCCCTAGACCACATCGTTTCATAGACATGGCTTGAATGATCTTCAGGGAACTCCTTTTTTCTTGTGGATATTAGCCCAATGAGTTTGTTTTGTTTGTTTCTTCAATTTTGTATGGTAGATATGTGTAATGTCTTTGAGCTCTTAGATGATATCTTAGGGATTTCATGCATGTATTTGATAAATTCAATGATGAGACATGATTGACATTGCTATGGTCCCTGTGACTGATGATCCCATTGAGGGCGTAGCTGTTGATGTGTGATCATGCCCGACGGACAGGTGTCAGAGGACCAGTACACATGTTGATATGATTAGCTCGGACCTCCATGGGTATGAAGATCCCATCATATGGTTGTTGGGACCTCATGAGGGGCAGACACATGATTGTGATTGGTCGAGGTTTTGCACATGGGAAGAAGAAGGACGTTCCACCGAGGACACTTTGGCTGAACCCAGACTAGGGGATCACCCCACACCTGAGATGGGGCGTGTGCCTTTCTTGGAGTGGGACATCACTGAGAGAGCTAAGCGTTGGAGCGTGTGGCAGTGTCTTGAGGTCATTTGGCACATGTAGCAGCTTAAAGGAGAATACGGAGGAATAGCGTTTAGTTTTCTGGATCGCGTGCTTGCCAAAGGGCCAGCGTCACCCTCCGAGGGCTTAGCGTCTCCCTTGCAGCTCATATGATGACCCATTTTTGTTGTGTAGCAGGTGTAAAATTATTAGTCGGCTTTGTCGGTTGCATTTTAGCCAGGCTATTTTGGTAGGATAAGATTTGTATAAATATAGGACGTTGGACCTCATTTTAGCAATAACATAACTCACTCTCTTGTGAGAGACTATCTTTTAGCTTTTGGCTTGGTACTTTTGGTTTTGGAAGTGAGGTGCAACTCTTTTGGAGGATTATTCTTGGTATTTTTATGGTGAACTTTCTCATTGGAAGGTTTACAACTAGGGGTTTGATGAGCATTCTTCACTTAGAGTTGTAGTGCCATGCAAAACTTCGGTGAATAGTTTATTGGGTTAAATCTCTTGCGTTGTTATTGCTTATTGCTATTATAATTGCTTAATAGTATTTGGCTAGGGTTTGGCACACAAATGGAGTCCTTGCTATATGTCCCCATGATTGAAACTTGTTTTATTTCAGTTGATTAAGAAGAAGATATATCCTAGCCTTTGCTACACTAATCATCCTTTTTTCTGGGTTAGCATTTAAACATAAGTTGAAGAGATCCCACACAAACCTAGTTGGTTCCTGGGGGTTTTGACTTTTTTAGGGTTTGAAGGGCCTTGTCTTTGCAACACTTTTCATCCTTAGGTTTGTGTTTTAAAGCTAGCTGTTTGCCAAGAATATTTAAAGAAAGAGGGAGGAGCTTGAGGAGGCCTTGCTTAAGCAGCTTTGAATGACCTCCTCCCTTAGAGTTTTGATTCCTGGGGCCTGCCATTCTTTCCGAACGCTAACTCTAGATAACGTTACAATTCTCTAGGATCTTTTGCACTTGCTTTTGACTCCATAATACCCTAAGGCTTTGGTCTTTCTCTCCAACGTTGAGCATTACAAAAAACAATCTTTTCAAAACTCTCAAATTTGAAACCTTAACTAACCTAGTGTCTAACACACGGAAATTAATGATGGCCCGTCGTATTACCTTAATTGAGCTTTTGGCTGGTGGCCGCAGGCTACAGGGTGTCCATAATAGACATTGATGTATTGATGGTTTCATTGGCTAAATTGCAAAAGGTTGACCTCGTTGCCTATCATACTAACCCTAGAAAAGTTGGCGTCCATCTCTGGCATGACGGCCTTGACAACTTATAGTGTGTGAACATTAAATGATATTTGATGCATTGAGTTAATTCAAGGATTGATCATTTCATTGGATGCTATATCGATGGCTGACCAGTATTGACTTTATAGCCTGTGAAACATTTGAAGCATCAATGTTACCTAACTCTTGTATTCATGCACTGCATTAAAATATAGATAGTCATTGATCTATGAAATATTAACCACTACTGCATGTATTAGTTTATTGTTGCCTTGTCTTGCAAACAGGTGCCTTTTCTGTGGTTTTTCTTCATTTTGACTATCTTCTTAAGCTGATGTCACATGAAAGGAAAACTTACTTTAATCCATAAGCCTTTACAACTTTCAAACCAGTTACCAGGGGGCGTCCCTTAGGTTTAACCACCCTAAATAGAAACAGCCCCATCGAAATTGGCGATTGGGTAGAAGCTCTGATGCGTAGTTTATTTTAACAATTACTTGTTGCAAACTCTGAAGCTGGCGATATGATTACACCGCATCTTCCGCAGTACCCACCCAGTTTTCCACATGTTTCATGTAAAGAGGGACAAGATCCCAGTTCACACTATATTGCGGGCAGGAAAGTATGTGAGAGGCACGAAGCCATCAGCGGGCACAGGCTTCGCCGGTGAGGGCCGATCCATTTAGGGTATCTAAGTACAAATGGAGAAACTACAGCTGAAGATTCCCACTTGGGAAGATGAGTCTTTTTATACAAAATCAAAAGTTACTCAAGCGTCTTGGACAACACTTGTCTCAAGAGGGAGGAACATGTTAATCCTAATATTGGCTCATTACCCTTAATTGGGGCATATTATATTAGTAATGTTATTTTATTTATGTCGGCTTTAGGCCATTGGTTATGAGTATATACCTCCTAGTCTCTATATAAGTAATGTTATTTTATTTATGTCGGCTTTAGGCCATTAGTTGTAATTATACCTCCTAGTCTCCTATATATACCAAGGAGACATTTTCATTTTGAATCATCTTGTACTTGAACATTTACGTGGGGTAAAAGGAGGTTGCCCCCTTGAAGAGGCTTATTATCTGAAATTATCTCTTTTTCAAGGCATTGAGTACTTTTTCTGAGGTTTTTCTATGCTATATTGATATTTGGTTCTTAACATAGACATCACCACCCAACTCCACCTCCATGTCGGAAACGTATTCTTGAAATTTGTTGAAGATCTTCCTATCAAAAGGTTAAATGTCTTAATGCTCCATTGTCCATGTTATCCTCTAGCCTAGGGATAACTAAGGAGATTATGTCTCGAAGCCCACGGGTTCTAGACATGGAGTATCGAGAGCCAGATCGACTTGAGCATGGCCTTGGAGGGCCCATCCTTTCATTCTTCAGTGCCTCCATTTTGTCAGCAACAGCAGCATCCATCACATCGACCTGGTTCTGCAGCAGAAATGGATCTTGCTCCATGAGGTAATGAATCTGGGTATCATGGTATGTGTCACTCTAATCCTCAAAACCTTTGAATATGTGCATCTAATTCTTTTTGCTTCTAACGTGTGTTTGGGCCTTATGCTTTTCCACTTGACCACACCTTGGGGGGAATGACAGGATGCCCTAGTAAGCTGGTACCCATAGGGTTTGAGTTGCCACTGGGGGGATTCATGAAAGGTCATCGTCCGCTCCCACCATACTTACCACTTTTCATCTTTTTCCCGCTCAACCATCCTATTACATTGGTTCGGGCATTGGGTTGGCCAAATATCTAAGGGTTGTACCTTACCTTGTGGGAAGAAGGGTGAGACGAACAAAGTTCGCTCACACAAGAATTATCCAAAATACTTGGAATATAACATAATAATCCATGTAGGAATAATGTATAAAATATGAATAGAAAAGATAAGATAAGATAAGATGATATACAATTGAGAATGAGGGCTCGTTTATATACCCACGCAGGGGTGCCCTTAACCAATAGTCATGTCCTTTGAGACATGTCCTTTCATTATTAATAATTATTATTTATTAATTAATTATTATGTTATGAATGTCTATTTATATGTATATTTATGTTCATAACATTGCCTTCCCCTTAAAAATGCTAAGATAAGATAAGATAAGATGATATACAATTGAGAATGAGGGCTCGTTTATATACCCACGCAGGGGTGCCCTTAACCAATAGTCATGTCCTTTGAGACATGTCATTTCATTATTAATTATTATTATTTATTAATTAATTATTATGTTATGAATATCTATTTATATGTATATTTATGTTCATAACATTGCCTTCCCCTTAAAAATGTTTTATCCTCAAAGCATACTTTATGGAAGACTTATCTCTTGCTCTAGCTTGTAATTATTGTCTCATGCTTCTTCATTATTGAGTTAATAATCGTTGAGGACCTGAGACGATAGGATCTTCTAAGCGCTGAGCAGAACTGTCGAATTGTAAAGGAGTTTGCCCATCCTAATTCAATCTTCTACAGATTTGGGATTTTATAGGGTACTTGGAAAGAACTTGATACATTTCTACTCCCCTGATAGCTTCTATTTTGACCCGCACTTGTAGTGGAAGTAATATTCTTCGACATAGCGGTTATTTGTTTCTGTTGATACATTGATTGGTTGAAGTATCGATTTTTGTGATTAGGATGTCGATAAGGCATCCTCGCAACTTGATCTTTACTTCTTATACTTGCATCTTTTTCTTGATTAACTTTTGGATTTGAGTCTTCTTCATATCTATGGCTTGTTTGTACCTCGACATTTGAAATCTTCTTTACATTAGTTGGATTTGCATCCTTTTGAGTTGTAAGGTTGATTGGGTCTGTCATCGTTTCCTTATCAACTAATGATGTTTTGCGATCTAGTTTTTCTTGTAAAATCTTCTTATCATGCTTCAACTTTTTAATTTGTGTTAGTAAATTTTGATTATGAACCCTTAGGTGTGAAAGTTCGTCTTCATCTTTTGATTTGCCGACTTTATTTAAAAAAAATTGATTCTCTGGTTTTTCATCTTTCATCTTTTTAATTTGTTCAAACAAATTTTTATTAAGGTTCTTCAAACGAGAAGCTTCTTCATCATTTCTTGATAATTTCTTCCCGAGATCTTGATTCTTTTGCTCCAACCCCTGGACACGTCGTTTTGTATCCCTTGACTTCTTAATTTGA
>SNQJ01S0174558.1:25551-44584 GCA_010110895.2 Picea sitchensis | reverse complement strand
AGGAGATTTGAATCTCAATTATTGTAATGTTCCATTTTGACTAGACCCAATATTGCTTAATTGAAGGTGTTCTAGATGCATGGACACTTTGATATTGTTTAATGAATGCACATTTATGTGGCTTATGCTTTAAAACTATGCAATGATATGATGTGATTACTTGTCACCATATGATAGGTTGATTATACATGATCTAGATAAATATGTTAGAATTCACTTGGATATCATTTCTTGTCATAATCTTAAATGTGTAATATATAAACACAAAGAAAAACCTTTTTTTTAATATTGTTGCATCAAAATAAGAACATAAAAAATTAATATTTTCATAGATTAATTGGAACAAAAATCTTAGTTTCCTAATTTAACAATTTACTCTAAAATATTATTTTATTATATAAATTCCATTTTTAATAAACCACTTTTCAACCCTAAACTAATCTATGTTCAAATTAGCCAAATCACTTGTCTCTTTATTTCCATCATATAAATACAATACATTAATATTAATATTAATATAAATATAAATATTATATATTATATATTAATATAAATATAAATATTATATATTATATATTATATATTAATATAAATATAATATATTAAAGATTATAAGAAGTAAGTTAGTAATTAAAAACTTTAGGGATTTAAATTCTGGTTTGAAGACATTAAATTCTCCTTAGTTTTTCAATTATGAATAAAAAATCTTATTGAATTATTAAAAAAAATGAATTTATTCATATATATATATATATAAATTTATAAGATAAATTTAGAAAATATTTACTTTAAATTTAAAAGGTGAAAACTTTGATATTGTTAGATTTTTGTCATACAAAATAACTGATTTTTTTTTATATGTTTTTCACATTAGTATAGTTTTCTCCACCCAATGATAAAATGTTAGTTTTCACTGAAAACCTAAATCACCCTCAAGTATGTAATTATTGTAATAGGTATAGAAATGTTTTATGGTAATAATTAAACAATAATTTTGTTATTTAACTAGTCTTTTTAAGGAAAAGAAAAATTGTTTAATAAAAATCTAAAAACTTATTTTGCATCTCTAATTAACATCATAAACATATTTTGCAAACTTTTTTGAAAAAAGCACCATACATAGGGGCTTTTCTTTAGGACTAGCTTTGTTAAAAAATTCTTCAGGATGAACACTAAAAAAATGATTGTTTTTATATTGTTCAACTACAAGTTTTCATATTGAAAGGCACTATGCATTCATTTGCATCAACTCTTCTATGGTATGGCTGATATAAATTTTACTCACAATTGATATAAATTTTACACACTAGAATATTAAGGAAGGATAAAAGAGTTATTTGCATATAAATTTTACTAACTAAAATATTAAGGAAGGATGCAAGAGTCATTTGAATATAAATTTTACCCACTAAAATATTAAGAAAGGATGAAAAAGTAATTTGCATCAACTCTTCCATGACTGATCTTATATAAATTGTATCCACTAAAATAGGATAAAAGAGTATAGAAGGCAAAGTTTATCATTAACATTGAAAATATCTAATTTCTTCCACCATTAAGAATAATATTCGTAGATGGTTTACACCATTAAGAATAATGTAAACTATTGAATTAAAACAATTTTGTGGTGAAGAGATTATTTTTATCTCTAAAATATAAAAACGAAAAAAGAATAAAGTATTACTTTAAATATTGTATGTTTTTTACAATATTAAGTAAATTTGGTAATTATTAGTTTTAAATTATCATTGAAAATTTACTTAATCATTATTATTATTAGTTTTAAATTATCATTAAAATTTTACTTAATTGTAGTATTTTGTTTTTACAATCAACGTTTCTAATGTAATTTGGGTAATATTAAATTCAATCCATCTGAAATAAAACGTTTAAAATAACGTTATTTAATAATGTATTTAAAAGAATTGATAAATCTGGTTTTTAGAAGTAATAACAAAATTATAATTAATTATTAAATAATAATTAAAGAAATATATATATTTTAAAAAATTATTATATAATAATAATTTTTTTTTTTTATTTAAAAAAAAACAAAGGGTTTAGGCCCAGGTTCCTTCCCCACACGTCCCACACAAACGGAACACAAAACCAAACGGGTTTTGACCCTTCCATGCTCATTTTCTCTTTCGAAATTAGGTTAGGTTTTTATCTCACGCTCGAGGGTTTTGAGGGCGCAGCCCTAGTTCCATGGCCGACTGCCTGGAGAGCACAACGACGGCCATGGATGCCCGGCTGGATGCCCTTCAACACCTGTTCAACTGCAGCCCGGTCGTCTGAGAGCTGGGCGATCACCCCCTTATGTTTAATTTTAATCTATCTTTGTTTACTCTTTCTGCAACCTCAACCAGGAACTTCATGTCTGCTTTGGGCCTCAGCTAGTCGAGGTGAGAAAATGACGGATTGACTCACGGCTGGTCCTGAGGGTGTGCGGGGCCTGATCCGATGCCTACGACGGAGCTCAGATGCACGAGCAAGGTTTGCATTGAATTCTTTTGTCCTTAAAACGTCTGGTTTATGCAATATGGGAGAAGCGCGGGCCGCCCATAGCTGATCTTCGTGGGCGGTCGACCATGGCTGACATCCCTTTAGAAAAAGGATGTATTAGATTTTGTTTTTGTTATTAAAATAAAACTAATACTACTGTGTCATCCTGACTCCATTGTTTCTCGATGAAATTGCTGTCATTGATACGAAACTCTTCTTTGTTTTGTTTTGTTGTGAATTGATGGTAAAAACGATTATCAAATTAATTCTGTCATTTGTGATACCACTATTATGCTATTTGTTCACTTGGCCTTCTCTATTTATTTTTATTCTTTTATTTTGCTCTCTTTACCTAGAGTAAATTACGAGTAAATAATGTAAATGGTAACTCTAATATTTAATATATTTTATATTATTTAATACAATGCTTAAACCAATCTTTACGCATATATCTTATATTGTTTTAATTTAATGTGTGCTTTATTATTATTATTTATTATTTGTTTTCTTTTGATATATATATATATATATATATATATATATATTGCTATACATATGAGCTTCATATTCTTTTAAATAAGAAATAATTTATGTTATAAATATATGTAAAGTTCATCCAACCGCTATTTAATTCTATATGTCTGGTTGCCTTGGCTACCCTTTTCTTGGAGGTGAATACTTTTATAGATATGGCTCGATAGGTGGCTGGAATATGAATGGGATATGTGTAAAGTTCATCCAACCCCTACTTAATTTTGTATGTTTGGTTGCCTTGGTTACCCTTCTATGTCTTTCTTGGAGGTGAATACTTTTATAGATATGATTAGATAGATGGCTAGAATAGGGTGGGATGGGATCCATTTTATGGAACATATGACATAACTTTAAGTCAAGAGCTAGGTGGGTAGGTAGGATCTAGGTCTTTTTAAAATTAGGGCTATGATATCATATGTGAGGCTTTTTTTTCAGGGCCTCTAAATATAATTAACTCCTATTATAATTGACTCTTTTATGTAAGAAATTTTTTGTATGTATGAAGTAAAATTTATATAATGACTTTTTTGTGTAAGAAATTTTTTGTATATATGAAGTAAAATTTATATTTGTGAAAGATTTGCAAGTAAGAAGTTTAATTTACAACAATTTAGTTTAGAATTTTTTTATGCAAGGAATAAAATGGTAAATAGACATCATAATAGCAACTGGTAAATAGGAAGTATAATAGCAACAACAAATTGATTACAATATTTACAAATAAATCAACTAGTAAAATACATACCTCAACCTCAAGTTTTGGTTGATTTAGTCCCTTGCTCCTTTTTCCTTGTCCTTTCCCAAGCTTCACAAAACTGAATATTTTCCTCCCAACTAGCGAGGAACAACCTCTCCATCTCCCTACCTCCAGGAATCCTTGCAGTTTCCTGGCCCTGGAGCCCAAAATTCCCAGCAACCATCCAATCTCATATGCATCCACGATTTTACAACCCAAATTCTTTCTCTCAATTTTTGGCTCCTCCTTCCCCTCCAAATTCCTCTTCCTTTCCTTCAAAAAAAACTCATCCCCCCAACTCCCCCCTCCTTCTCCCTTGAATTCTTTCCCCATCCCTCATAAATTCCTATCTACCCTTATCCTTTACCACTTACCCCATCACCCATAATACAATAAATAATCATTTCCTTAATTGTTACATTATTTAATCCATTAATTAAATAATGATCAAATTTAATTAGTTAAATAATCTAAATGACTTAATTGAATTAATGATTTCGATTATTTAATTAATTGCATTACATTAATGACTTAAATTACATTACTTAATTATATTTATTAATTAATCCATTAGGCATTACAAAGGAAACTCCTTGGTGTTTTCCTTTCGTGGATGCAAATTGGGAACATGAGTGCCAAAGGAATAATGATGGGGGAACTAACCACATGAATTTTATTGAAACCTTGGATTATATCTTCACTATGTATTCCCAAGAGTATTTCAATGTAACCCAAGAACAACTTCATGAAGGAAATAAAGAGGCTGCTAGGAGGACGAGGATGGAAATTTTGAGTCAAATGGATGAAGAATTAAGAGAGAATCTTAGGAAGAAAGAGATTCATGTTTATGCTATAAAAAATAATATGCTTCAACCCCCTCCAAGTGACCCTATATTTCCTCAGCCATGACCACCTATGCCATCCAAATGTAGTGTAATACCACAAGGATGAACCCCAATTGTAATGTAAATGTAATTATATATAGGTTGGGGAGTTGTGGCACACGTGTTTTGGGTATAGTTAAGTGCGAGTGCACCAAGGAAATAATGCGCGCCTATTTCATAACTTTGCATGCACCTAAGTAAGTGCGCGAGGATTGCCATGCACGTGAACCAAGGAAAGAGTGTGGGTCATTTCATATCTTTATCCGCACCTGAGAAAGTGCACATAGATTGCTTCAAATATTGAATTAGACCGTGTTTGTAGCCAGGATATTTTGGGGGTCGAAGAGGCTTAGTATATGTGTATATTGAGGCTAGAGTGTTTGTATGGTTATTAGGCTGGAGAGCTTGGATTGAGACAAAGGAGAGTGCACCTATTTTTTGTAAAATGTAATTGCAATTAGATATTAATAAAACATATCATTGCACACAGACAAATAAAAAAAAAGAAAAGATTGGGGGATAAACTCCACTAGAATGGGAAAGGGGTGTGAAGATTAAAGGGAACATTTTAGTAATATTTCCAAAAGTATATTTATGGTATATGTATTTATCCTAAGTTCCTAATGAATGGGAATGGGTCACCAAGTGGAGCTAAGTTAGTTATTAAGGTGACAAGTGTTGAGTTATAATCATGCAAAAATATTATTGGTCCTTAGTGTATTTTGGGAATTCACTCATTCCTTCATCAGGTAGAACAACTTTCCTTTGGAAGGAATCCTTATATGGATGTAACTTGCTTCCATCACATAACCTTGTTCTTGGGAAGGCTTGTGTTTGTCGAAGAAGTGGGTTGTTATGCCCATAACCATTCTCACCATGTGAGAGAACTATTGGGAAGTGTTTTCCCAAGGTGCACAATTGTAGCTACATGGATCTGAGACTTCCCGTCTCACCTGTTGTTGAAACCTTGGAAGGGAAGTGGGGCAGTCGAAGGATTGTTGAGAAAAGAAGGGGAACACTTATTGGGGTGGGATAAACATGTGGGGAATGAGGGACTGCAGTCAGTTTGATAAGGTTGACACATTTGTCTGAGTGTTTTGAATGTGGATAGACCTTAACTTGTCTTAGGAATCCTTTTCCCGGGTGGAGTTTTATCCCCATATCGGGGGTGAATTGCTGAGAGTTTCTAAGCAGCAGAGTCTATGGTTGGGAGGAACATCTGAGGTCTATGTGCAGTTGGTGGTTTACACCAAAAGATAAGTGTCTTCTTATGTGTATTATTCTATGAGTAATGTGAATATACATGTTAAATATACTATGTGTTATATATATATATATATATATATATATATATATATATGGATTATATATGCTGTAGAAATGCATGTTTGTTGCATATGCATGGCATGGACTATGTCAAGTTTATATGTGTTTATATACTTTTCAACTTGTGATTGCTTATGTTATTGTTGTTTATAGAATTGATACATAGTTATTTTGGGTTGTGCATATATTGTTAGTTCTACATAACTGTTGCAGATGTAGAGTGTGGTAGTTATTAAATGTTTCCTGTTAGATAATTCCATGGTAACGGTTATGGAATTTTGAGGCAAGGCTTGAATCAATACGCACACAAAGTGGTATTAGTCCATGCGCACAAATGGGATAAATCCCACGAGTGACATAGGAATGGTTGTGTGTGTAGTTGTATTACGAGTTCATTATGGTGTTATAGTCTCTATATTATTAGGTAACTTCAACAATAATCGTATGGGTTCTATCATGAAGCTAGAAATGTCTTGCATGCTGAGGGACAATCAACACGGTTGACAAAATGACGTTTGAGCGCGTAGCTTTTCTAAGACATAGATGTTATGCATGGTATGAGGCTAATTGTAAACACTAGGAAAATGTAGTAGTGCGTAGCACAAGACCAATTGTGCATGTTATTGGTTTCAATGAGTTTCTTTCGTAGAAGAAATAATTGATATTAGAGCTTTATATAGAGAATTTGTGGTGGTGGAGACTTTACAATGTGGTAACGAGACTCAACTAGGAGGTTGGATACGTTATAGAGTGGTAGAGCTGGTAACATTATAGAGTGGTATCAACGCTCTTGGTTCAACAATATAATTGTATGGGATAGAGATCCTCATGAACTTTGTGAGGAAAGAATTTTCATGATGGTCTCGGGGTTGTAAGCTTGAAATATGGAAAAAAAATCAACTGAGTGAAGAAAGGAATCGCATGCCCTAAGTATGTGTGTGTAGCATGTGCGTACTAAATTTTGGCACTGTGCGGTGCAGGACTTATGGTGCGCGGAAGATACCAGTGTGTGGAGTGTATGCACTGAATATTGGAATCGCGAGGTATAGAACTGGTGGAGCACACATAATATGGGAGTGCATGACGAATATGGATGCCATGAAGAATTGATGGGTGTGTGCATAAAAATAGTGAGGAGGGTGTGCACATTGAATATTGGTGATGAACAATGATTGTGCATTGAATATGATCATTGCATGTAGAAAACTTATTGGTGTGTGCATAATGTTGGTTCTTAGTGCGTGCACATGGAATGTTGGCGTTGCATGGAGAAAAAATTGAAATGCACATTGAGTATTGGGTGCAATAGTGTGCACGATGAATTTTCATACAACGCAGAGCAAATTTGTAATTTGTGTGAAATATTGGTGTATGACAAAAAACTTGTGCATACTAGTTAATGATGCACAAAACGCAAAAGTTGAGTGTGCTAAATTTTAGTACGGATATAAAAAATTTACACACTGAATACTGGTGCGTTCTATTTGCACTTGGTATTTCATGTATAGATCATGCATGTGTGATGGTCATGGTTGTATAATATAGAATTGGTATACATGTGCTCTTTGAAAGAATGAAAAGGAAAGAAAAGAGGAGGAAAATTCCTCGATAGAGGAGTTTAAATATTCACCTAGAATTTTGAATTAGGCTTTTAAATTCACCAGAAACCAAAAGAAAGGATTTTGATACACTTATGGAATAGAATGTGCATAGTATTTATGGTTTTCATAAATTATTTAGTCTAGCAAATCTTGTTTCCTGCACATTTTGCAGAGTTAACAACAATTGATTAGTAGAAGATCAACACATAGATCAAAATCATGGAAGATGTATAAAGAACCTACATCCATGAATATGAGGTCAGAAGAATGTATGAAAATATAGGTGATGAGGGTACATATTCAAACGGACATGGAGAAGCAAGGGAAGAAAGAATGAATTTGATGAAGACCATAAAACATTTACAAAAGGACGCCCAAATTTATAAAGCTGATAATGATAGACTTATGAAAGCCAATGAGGAACAATATGGCTTCAACATCAAGTTTCTACAAAGCTTGGACAAAATTGAGAAAAAAATGGATAAGGATACCAACTCAAGCAAGTCAAGGAGACACATGTCTCATGATGAGAGAAGAAAAACAAGAAGTGTTGGCAAGAATCACCATCACTCTCTAAGAAATTTAGTTGGGAGAGTGCATAGTAGTTCAATCCCATATCATGTCAGGAAGCATAAGATGAGGTATGGGGTGGATGAGCTACAAGGAGAAATGAATAATATTAAGCCTCCTACTTTTGATGGTGATAACAAGAAGGATGAGGATGAAAAGACTTGGCTACTGGGCATGAGAAATTACTTTTAGTTACAGGATTAATATTTATAGGAAGAAGGGATAATTTCGATCTACTAGTTCAAGGGAAAAGCATCAATGTGGTGGGACTAGTTTGTACAAGTAAAACACATTGATGAGACAAAGGTTACTTGGAGGGATTTCATGAGGTATTTTCAAAAGAAATACTTAACCAAACGTTACTATGATAAGAAAATGAAGGATTTCTTTGAACTCAAGATTGGAAGTATAACCATATATGAGTATGAGAGGATATTTTTAGAGATAGTAAATTATGTTTCTTTCATCAAGGATGAACATGTTAAGATTCAGAGTTACTTGAGTGGGATGCCATCATTTATCAGTGATAAGATACAATATGATGATCCCAAGACATTGGAGGAAACTATAAGGAGAACCAATTGTCTTTATGATCAACATAAAGGGAGACCAACTTACCAAAAGTCTTGAGAAGACTAGAATAAAAGAATTATGGAGCAAAGGTAGAAGGGTTCCAAGCCACCATTCTTTAGAAATATTTTCTAGGGACAACCCAACTTCCAAGGAGCCCAAAATGATAGATGCAATGGGGAAAATAGCAAGGAAACAATGAATGAAGTGTTGACATTGTGAGGGAGATCATATGTATATATGTTTTCCTCACAGAGGTGAAAAAGTGAGGATTGTTCACAATACACAAGAAGGTGATACAATTGAGGACATCAGAATAAACATACCTAGGATCTATGCATCCCTTGATAACAAACAAGTGGATTTTCAATCACATATGATTGAAGTGGAAGGTAATATTAACAACCAATCCATTGCTAATTTAATTTATTTGGGAGCTAGTCATAGTTATCTAGATCGTAAGATGGTCAAAATATTTCAATTTCCAAAAAGATAGTTAGGGAAACCTTGGTCAATACAACTAGCTACAGGAATAAAGAGGAAAATTAATGAGATGGCTAAGGCATGTCCAATGAACATGAATGGACTGAGAAGAAAACAAGATTTGAATATTATACCTTTGGGCTCATATGATTTCCTAATTGGTATGGATTGGTTGGACATGCATCATGTTGTCCTAGCATATTACAATAAATTATTTACTTGCTTGGATGAGAAAGGGAACTTGAGGACAGTTTAGGGTATTCCCAAGGAAATAACTATCAGGGAAGTTTCAGCCTTGCAGCTGGAGAAAAAATTCAGGAAAGGATGTCGACTATTTTCAATAGATATGGAGGAGGTACCTAAGGATAAAGCGCCAAATATTGAATATCATGCAGTCCTAAAGGATTTTGAAGACATATTTAGAGAAATATCGGGGTTTCCACCCAAGATAGATAGTGATTTCTCTATAAATCTAATTCTTGGAGTAGCCTCAATATCCAAGACTCCTTATAGGATTAGTACATTAGAAATGAAAGAATTGAAAATGAAACTTGAATAACTTCTGAAGAAGGGGTATGTGTGCCTAGGTGTGCCACCTTGGGGTGCCCCAATATTATTTGTGAAGAAAAAGGATGGAACGTTGAGACTTTTAATTGACTTCATTTAGCTGAATAAGGTAACAATGAAGAACACATATCCTTTTCCAATGATAGAGGACATGTTTGATCAACTGAAGGATGCAAAAATATTCTCTATGATTGACCTTGTAATAGGTTATCATATAGTAAGAATTAAAGAGGAAGACATCAACAAGAAAATATTCAAGAGGAGGTATGGTCATTATGAGTTCATAGTAGTTCCATTTGGGTTGCCAAATGCACCACCTGTATTCATGTGTTTAATGAATGGTATTTTCATGGATTACTTAGATAATTTTTTCATTGTATTTTTTGATTGTAGATTTTAACCTCGTACAATATTTACTGCAAACATATTTTCATTAAAAGAAAAGAAAAGATACAATGGAAAATACAAAAATCACATAGATATTTTTCCCCTGGAAACCCAAACTGGGAAAACCAACATATTCTATATTCATTCATAGTGATACATTTTTTACAATACAATATACATATATGAGACAATGGCATCCAAAACCCTAACCCAATGACCTGGATTAGTCAACAACCCTAATTCCTTAACCAAAAATAGAAAACCATCAGCAAAAACCATGTGCCGAAAAATTGCCCAACAATGGACATGTAAATCAAGGAAACACAAAAAACGAGGAAAGAATGTGACATGTTTCCCGAGGAAAAAAATATTCAAAGAATATGGCACATACCCAACATTCTTCCACTTGTTTTTTTCTTTACGTACAGGGGGTTACAGGGTTACATAGTCAACAATCCAGGGCAACAATGCCCATGGATCCTCTACACCAAGAGAACTTCTTAGTGCTCACAACTTTGGTTAATGAATTTACAACATTCTTCAAAGTGTCCACCTTCATCAACAACACTTTATTTTATTCAACCATGTCTCTCACAAAGTGATATTGAATATCAATATGATTTTTCTTTGAATGATAAGTTGGGTTCTTCACCATAAAAATTGCACTCTCACTATCACAATATATCCTTACAGCTTGATGTACCAACCTAATAATTGAACACAATATTTGTAACCATATTTCTTCCTTACTTGCATGAGCGGCTTCCATGTATTCAACTTCTGTAGTTGAAAGTGCCACAACATCCTGTATTTTTCTCATCCAACTTATTTCTCCTCCAAACATGTTAAACACATACCCACTTGCAGATATCCTACGATCAATATCTCCAGCCCAATCTGCATCCACAAAGCCATGTGTATCCACCACTCTGTCCAATCCTGGTCTTCCTTGGTAGCACAATCAATATCTAGTAGTGCCACGCAAATACCTGAAAACACTTTTTACTGTTGTCCAATGCTCCTTCCTTGGTTTTGACATATACCTTCTCAAAAATTCCACTACATGTGAAATGTCTGGTCTAGTACATACCATTGCATACATTAAAATTCCAATTGCACTCGCATATGGAACACAAGACATGTCCTCCTCCTCTTCCTGTGTCTTGGGACACTGAACCGTAGATAAATTTACACCAACATGAATAAGAATCTTGACCAATTTACATTCCTTCATATTAAACCTCTGCAATATTCTCTTGATATATTTTCTCTGATTTAACCAGAGTTTCCTCTTTTTTCGATCTCTTTTAATTTCCATGCCCAAAATAAAATTTGAAACACCGATATCCTTCATGTCAAATTTAGAGGACAACTAAGTTTTCACATTCTGGATAATATCCTTGTTGTTTCCTATCAGCAACATGCCATCCACATACAAGACCAAATAAATCAAATGATCACCAATTAATTTAAAATACACACAATGATCCTTTTTTCTTCTTGTGAAACCAAGTCCCAACATATAAGTATCAAATGTTTTATACAACATCTTTGGTGATTGTTTTAAACCATACATGGAAATTTTCAGCTTGCATATGAGAAACTTCTCTCCCTCCACAACAAATCCTTCTAGATGATTCATATAGACTTCTTATTCCAGATCCCTGTGTAGGAATGTTGTCTTCACATCCATCTATTCTACTTCAAAATCAAATGCAACAACAACAGATAGCAAAAATCTTGTAGAGGTTAAATTGGCAACAAGAGAAAAAATCTCACCAAAATCAATTCCCTCAACCTGGGAATAACCCTTTTCTAATAACCAAGGTTTGTATTTCTTCAGTTTTCCTTCTACATTCAACTTCTTTTTAAATATTCATTTGCTGCCAATGGCATTTCTTCCAGTCGAAAACTTCACTAGATCCCAAGCCTCATTTTTTTCCAAGGCTGCCATTTCTTCATCCATGGCATTTTCCCAGAGATTTCCATCCTCTGAATCCTCTGCCTCCCTGGCATTTCTAGGATCATCATCAGTAATAGACAAAGCAAAATTTTAACATAAATCAAATAGAGTATACCTTTCCGGTAGCCTTCTTTATCAAACTGATCTCCTCAATACTGGAGTATGAAGATCTTCTTATTCTGAGTCATGTTCTTATTTAGAGTCTGATTCATCATCCTTTAAATCAAACTCTATTTTCTCTGGTTCTTCCTTACTTGGTAGGAATTTATGTTTAACAACATCCTTCATTTATCTAAATACCATAGATCAACTATACAATACCTTCTTAGTTTCTAGGTTCCAAAGATTATAATAATGTGCAATGACACAAGGCGTTTCAAAACCAGTAAACCCCATAACAACAAAATACTGGGTATGGTGATATGAATGTGTGGAGACAACCAACCACTCTAGACAAAATGAAACCCTCCAAATAAAACCAAAAAGGGTGACATAGAGCTTTTATGGTTGCTAACACTCAGAACGACCAATGACACTGTGACTTCAACCATTATTGCAATGAAAACCATCAATGATTCATTCTAGAAAAATATCACAAACTTACATAGTTTCCATACTTAAGGAAAGCACAAACCCATACATCCCGAACCAATATCTATTTCATAATGAGAGTAGATTCATGGATGGCGAAAAAACATACATGTAACAAAAAGAACCTTAAAAACATGAGCTTGGCTGAGTGGTTCTTCCTCTGCTTGAAAGTCGGAGACTAACCACACCAAAACACAGTTGAACAATATCCAAACTAGGGTGGCAGCCAGTGGAAGGAGTAGGAGTGACATGCAGTAAATACACATCGCCTCCACCCTCAAATCATTTAATTCCTTAGTACATGGAATCCCACTAAGCCATTAGTTCATTCAATTGAACCATGCATCGAAACCAACATCCACTAATTTCCAAGAGCGCCACCCTCATCAAATATTACCATTTCCAAACTATACAATAATGAATGTCAACTGTATAACTCAATAAATCGCATAACTATTGACTTGTTAGCTAGGATTAACAGTGACCATTCTAATTTCAATGCATGTAGTGTAGCATAGTAGCATAGTTCAACCTTTTCTTTTTGCATTTTGTTTATATTTCTTTTGCCTTTTTTCAACTTCTCTTATGTATTGTTACTAACATGTCTATTGTGCAGGTGTCAAAGTAACGAATCCAGGAACATATAGCAATGGTAGAAATGGATAACATAGTCCATCGTAACATGAAATTAGAGTTTGGAACCAAACAAAACATGCCTTACCTATCATTCACTTGTCGCAATTAGAACCAACACATAACATGCCTTATTCATTTCCAATAAAACCTAGATTTCATCAATGATGTAGAACCATGTAAGCAGTGTCGAACAACAACATAAACATGAAATAAGAACCATATCTGATCTCCCAATATACAAGGGGGTCCCACCTACTAGTATTATATATCTCATAAGATTATAATTATTAGGCTTAAGAAATACTTTGCAGGTGAAATCCTCATTGCAATTTTAATTGGCAACAATATTGTGTATCCATCTACAATTGATTGCCAAATTTCAAATCCCTGTGCCTGAATATATGTCTTCATCCTTATGCTCCAAAAATCATACTTCTATCCATCAAACTGTGGTATTCCATTTTTGTACAAGTTGTTTCTCTCCATGATCTACCTTTCAGTGGTTAAACTAATTCCTAAAGGAACCTTCTCTGATACCAATTGTTGGATTATTGAGAGGGGGGGTGAATCAATAATAGAGAAATCTAATCCTTTTTAACCATATAATCCAAGTGTTATATCAATTTAGCATTATGATCCAATAACTGTAGAGTAAATAACCAATGAACAAATGAACAATCATACACATACATAACACACCAGTGTTTTACGTGGAAACCCAAAGAGGGAGAAAACCAGAAAATGMTTTTTCTTATATGTATTGAAGAATTACATTCATCGGAAGCACCAACTTCCTTTGTTTTCCAGCTGCAACTAGAAGGAGGCTCCAACCCCCTAGTTTCTTAGGCTAYAACCTGAGCGAAGCTCCAACTCCCCAATTCTCTGGCTACAACCAAAAGGAGGCTACAACCCCCTATGTTCTCCGACTACAACCATCTATCCTTGCCCCATCTGACCACCTTGACATAGAAGTAGAATGATGGAACCACTGCCACACTATCACTGTGAGATATACCACTGTACAACTGCATCAACTTGTACCACTGATCTGCATCCAACTTGTACAACTGCCCTGTACTCAATCTATACCTAAACTGAACATGTATAAAAAAAAATACAATAGGTATGTGATTTGTAGTGTTGCAGCATGTGTATGTACATGCCCTATCTATTATGCAGCCCGTGTATGTATGCGACTAAACTTCTATGCAACCTGCGTATGCCTTCTAAAAGCTAGGGTTTTCTTTCTTTTGAAAACTTCTGACCATGTGTAACTTCTTTCACATAGATCTGTAACCYGTCACTGCATCCATAATGTATCTGTACCATGTCCATGCATCCTCATACATATATCTTTGTAGTCATGTGCCAAAAATGTGTGTAATCATGAATAAGTATGATAACCCTCACATGATCTAGAATTCAAACCCTTTATGATATTCAACCTCTCAATACATCAACCAATACAGGCTCTCAACCATATAACACAAAAACCCTTAGCCATATGCCAATAAATGTAATATGTTCCTCAACAAGAAGTATCAATGATAAATGTACCAACACTGTATTTCTATAGATCTGACTTATACAAAAGATCCCATGCATCCACTAGTCTTTCTAGGGAGAATCCTCAAATCTCCATAACCATTTCTCATGCATACAACAAAATCCAACTATTCATAGAAATAAGACATACCTTTTAAAACAATGGATAGATCTGATGTATCTGATAATTGTAGACCTTCGTGGGAGCTTGATCTCAGAATCTAGAACCTTTGCATCTTCATCTTCTCAAGTTTCCATGGCTTTACCAACATGTATGCACCCTAATGGACTTCCATACCATGTACACCTTAGTATGTACACACCCTAATACACCATCAACCCATGTATGCCTCATAAAATAGGGTTTTTTAGTATTCGTTGTAATTTCAAGAATTTTACCATCAACCCTTCGTACTACGTTATACTTTCACAACTTCATATGTGTCAATGAGTACTTGCAATACGCCTCACACAACAAAATATATTCAATGTGTTCAAGTGTGATTAAATGAGAGAGCCTTGCCTCTTATTTATACTTTCATGTAGCATTCCACTTTCCTTATTTTAGAGATTTCTCCATTAACTTTATTATTTAAATAATTTCTTTTGCAAATATTTAACTTTTTGGGGCTTCTAGATGACTCATGAGGGTCCTCCAACTTCACATGGCCATAACTCTCTAACCGTGATGAGTTATCTGACGTTCTACATACCACCGGAAATGGCATGACAAGAACTATCCATATAGGATAGTTTTAGTGACAAATTCACTGAACTTCATCTCATTATTCTATAATTAATCATGGGTTATCTAACCATACTTCTAGGATAACTCAATATTAAAAGCATCTTCATGTGAGGGATTTCACCATAAGGGGACCACTTTGGATTTCATCCATTTGTACTTCTTATAAACCATGACAAGAAAATAATGATTCATCTTTACATCAAACAAAATTGGTTCCATTACCCAAACCTTAGTGCTACCAGAATTTGCTACTGGACTTTCTTCAAGGGTTGACATTAATGACAACCAACCTTAATCAATAGGTAGTATTGATGACACAAAAAACAACAGTGGAGGATAATTATTCCTAGGAACGTGTCTGGTGGCATGACTAAGTAAGAAACAAATGTCTATATCACTATCCACAAAAAAACAAGAAAACACTGTTGCACAAAATTAATCTGGATGAAACAAACCCTAGAAGATTTACAACTGAAATATGATAATCCAATCACTATCAACTGTGATAAAACCAGTGCTATAAGAATCTCTAAGGATCCTGTAATGCAATATAAAACCATACATATCCCAATAAAATACCATTTCCTTAGAGATCATGTTACTAAAAAATTGGTTAAAGTAGAGTATGTAGACACAAAAGAACAAATTGCGGAAATTTTTACAAAACCCTTACCTAGAAGCACATTTGAAAATCTTAGACAAAAATTAGGAGTAATATCCATCCCTAGATGAATTATAAAATCTTCATCGGAAAAGGAAGCACACAGATAGGGGGAGCATCACCTTAGGGGGAGCATAATATTAGGGGGATCATAATCTTAGGGGGAGAAAAAAATATCCCTTCTTTCATTATTGTCAAAGGGGGAGGAAAAGCAGTAAAATTCAAGCTATAAAACTCAAAAAGAGGGCTAGTATAGCAAAAGGAAATTTTACTATGTTGTCATCAATGCAAAAGGGGGATATTGTTAGAAGTCTATGTGTCATTTATGTCAATAGTGTGCATGACACAAGAGTTCATAAAAATAACACTACATCACGTAGGGCACAACCTCAGTGAAATAGCATTGGATCATGCAGAAATCGTGCAGGACACAAGAAAAAGAGAAATAACGTTGCATCTCACAAAAATCACGCAGGATGCAAGATCAGGAGAAATAACATGGTATCGCATAGAGGTCACGTAGGATGCAAGATTAGGAGAAATAACAATGCATCGCACATAAATCACATAGGATACAATCTCAGAGAAATAGCACTGCATCATGTATAAATCATGCAGGATGTAAACACATAAGAAATATCGTTTATATCATGCAAGACACAAGATCAAGAGAAATAACATTGTGTCACACAGAGATAACATTGTTAAAAAATATTTTAGATCAATCATGATAGATTTACCACGCTTCGTCATTCTAACCTACCACACAAGACATGACAGTAGTATTAATACAACGTTGTTGAGTCCCCTATTGCGTGCAACATGGAAGAAGTATTAAATCCCCTTTGCGACAAGTTTTGAGACACGAAAGTCACAACATCATTAAGACAAGTTTTTCTGAGACACAAAAGGGACAACACCATTGCGACAGTTTTTCGAGACACAAGAGGCACAATCCCATTACGAAAAGTTTTGAGACGCAAGAGGCACAACTCATCACAACAAGTTCTGAGACATAAAATGCGCACCGCCATTACGAAAAGTTTTCGAGACATGATAGGCACAACCCCATTATAACAAGTTCCAAGATGCAAGAGGCACAACTAATTGTGACAAGTTGTGAGACATGAAAGGTGCAACACCATTGCAACAAGTTCTGAGACACGAAAGGCACAACACTATTGCGACACGTTTTCAAGACACAAGAGGCGCAACTCATTCCGAGAAGTTCTGAGAAACTAAATGCGCAACATCATTGCGACAAGTTCTAAGACATGAAATGTGCAACACCATTGTGACAAGATTTTGAGACATGAAAGACAAAACCCCATTGCGAATTAAGCCACGATTGTTTCCCTAAGTCAAATGCTATGGAAATGTGTTGAAGGAAGCGACTAGGTTCCCAATAAAGTCATACATGGAAGTCAACTATCAATATTGAATCCTGATCACGATCCAATGATAGCCAAGTTTTGATGAAACTAAAGCATTGTATAATGATGAAAGTGACAGTCTTAGTCATATTTTTTAAATAGTTTTTTAGATCGACCATTTTATAAGGATTATTGACATAAGAAAGAAATAAACTTAGTTAATTTAAAGCGGACTTGCAATTCAATTCAAGATAATGTCAATCACAACCTATTATTAATGAAGAGGCACATTGAGTCATTGAAGATACACACTGGTTCAATGATGCAAACTATTTGGTAATATATATAAACTCATCGAAATGAAGAATGAAAGGGTGAATTAGGAGATATCTAAGTATACTTGAAGCAAAGACACTAGAACATATGAGAGTAAAAATAAAAAATGCGTAGTGAGGGTGGAAGGGAGGAGCTAGGAAGGGTTGTAGTCCTTTTCAGGTAGAAGCCCGAAACTGTAGGGGGTTGGTTCTTCCTTTGTATTTAGTTCTTGAAAAATTGAGGGGGTTGGATCCTCCTTTCAAGTTTTTGCTTAAAGAAGCAGGGAGTGGCAACTTCCTTGAGTAGGTTCTCATAAAAGGAAGGGGATTTGTGTCTCCTAGATTTGGTGCTCTAAAAGGGATTAGTTTCCTTCACTTGATCACAAAGTTTTGTTATACAAACATTGTAATTCTTATTAATGATAAATAACTAATTATTTTTATTTCATTTTTAGTTTATTGTTGTGGTTGAAAAAGTTTTAAAAAGAATTGTTAATTGGATAAAATATAATATGGTTTCACCCCCCCTCTTAGTATTTCCAACACCTAGGTGCTGGAATAATAATTCGAACTGAACCAACTTATTGAAATATGGATATGGAAGTGATAGATGTCAATAGAACAACTCATAAATAAGTCTTCTTATTGACCATTAATAATTTGAAGGAGAAATCGTGTGCAATTTTAGTGTTTGCTACATAATTCTAGAGATTATTGAGACATGTCATCATAGAAACCATCCTATAACATAATTTCAAATGCCAGAATATCATATCAGAAAGTTAATCACAACAACATGTGGATATTAGATAACATGTGTCAAATAGAGGTGTAAATTATTACCAATAAGTAAAGAATGGTTTTATAGTTGTAACTACCAGAAAGGTAGATGTGACATTCACAAGTTTCCAGAAATGGTTCCACTAAATCGAGGAACAATAAAATATCAAAGGATAAATTTTCCACAAGGTCATTTATGTGTGACACATAATAGACTCATCATATTAGAATGGATTTCACAGTGGATATGAAACCTCTA
>SNQJ01S0174557.1:0-20219 GCA_010110895.2 Picea sitchensis | reverse complement strand
TAACGTGTTCCTAAAAAAAATGAAATAAAAATAGCACGCACGTGCTTTAGGAATGCATACACGTTCCTAAAGCATGCATGTTCCTGCTCCTAATAACACATGTGTGCTTTATTTGTATTTCAATGGTTTTTAGGAAAGCATGCACATTCCTGTTCCTAATAACATGTGCACCCTTTAGGAATGCGTGCACGTTCTTAAAGCACATGCATTATTTTTATTTCAATTTTTTTAGGAACATGAACACGTTCTTGTACACGTGTTTCTCAGGAACGCGTGCACGTTCTTGAGAATGCACGGGTTCTTGGGAACGCGCACACATTCTTGGGAATGTTCCTACATGGCTTGTTGAGTTGAGGTTCGGGGTTTACCGAACCTGTCACATCAGGAATGTGTGCGCGTTCTTAGAAACACACATGCATTCTTGCTCACTTTATCGTCCACCAACTTCATGCACTCACCAAAACATTAAGAGGGAGTGTTATAATTAATGTTTATCTTATTGTATAGTTTAGCAGGTTGTTAGATAGCTAGTTGTGAGAGTGATTCTCTCTAACTAAGTCTCTTAGTTTGGTGTATGGTTGAGATATTGTAAACTCTATATAATGGAGGCACAGTGTATTGTATTTGTATTCATTTTTTCGTAATAGATTACTATTGTATGTAACAATGTCTACTCTCTCATATTTCATGCAATCTTTGTCTATCCATAAGCTACTTTTTAACATGCTAAAAAGGTTTATAGATCCAAAAGTCAATCTTAAAAAAGTTTATAGATCCAAAAGTTAATTTTGGAATCCTTAACTTTAAGTTTAAAATTAACTTTAGAAATTTGATATAAAATATTTAAATTGTTCTATATCTATCAAAATAATTAAATGAAAAAAGAAAAAAAACTTTTAAAATCCTTAAAGTTAACTTTAAGTTTAAAGTTAACTTTATAAATTTATATAAGGTATTTAAATCCTTTTATATCTATCAAAATAATTAGGTGTCATCAAAATAAAAAAATCCGTATGATAACCTCATATTCCAATTAAATGAAAAAAAAAAACTTTTTAGAATCCTTAAAGTTAACTTTAACGTTAGAGATTTGATATAAGGTATTTAAATCCTTTTATTGTCTATCAAAATAATTAGATGCCATCAAAATAAAAAATCTATTTGATGACCTCATATTAACTTATGGAATATTATTATCACATGTGACATGTCCATATCTTATTGCATCTTATTGCATGTACCATTAATTTAATTAATATTATTATTATATATGATATGTTCATGATAAGTAATATCCAACCTGTTAGACAACATTGAATGTTGCAGTAAGTAAATTATAAGTTATCAGATTTGATAATAATTCAGATCCAACAACTTATAATTCAATTGTGACAACATTCAATACTGCTTACTGCTTAACAGGTTAGATATTGACAGCCCATCATACCCATAAATTATAAGCTACCAGATCTGATAATAATTCAAATCCAACAACTTATAATTCAATTGCGACAACATTCAATACTGTTTAACATGTTAGATATTGACAGGTCATCATACCCATAAATTATAAGCTATCAGATCTGATAATAATTCAGATCCAACAACTTATAATCAATTGCGACAACATTCAATACTACTTAACAGGCTAGATATTGACAGCCCATCATACCCATATCGTATTGCATGAATCCTACCCATTGTTATGACCGTACTTGCATACATCACAAAACCCATACAATCTCCGTACCAAACATTTCTCATTTACCAGTCTTCCATTTTTTGGAGGCTCATGAGTATAAATCCCATCACTAGAAGGGATCCCACATCCACGTAAGACGTCTGGCTGTATTCCGATTTTATAAAATATGATCTCAGCACAAACTTTATCCACCAAAAAGTTAAAACTTTAAAATACCAAAAGTTATGGATCCAAAAGTTAACGAGTGCGATATAGTGCCAAATGTTATTGGACCGCCCATTGTTCCTTTTCATACTTAGTGAATTTTATGCTCGCGGTTGCCGAGTTGTTGCAATTACACTCTTCTGCTTCTTGTTCTGTCATCTACATGTACCACTCAAAATTTTCGTGATCTACAATTCCACTACGAACTTCTCCGTCCTTTTTCCCTTATTTTCTTCCCGTGTATTATGGGACTATAAAATATGGACATGATATTTTAGAGAGCATGTACGGATTCTGCATTCCATACCTAGCGACATTTTGGATCGCAGGTTCTCGGGCGGGTGGGCTCAAAATTGAGCCTCCATTGTTTTGTGCCCTACAAATAGCACCCATAATTCCACGATATACAAATTGACAAGCGGACCTACGGATTGGCGGATTCAACATTGCACTTCTATTGTTTCGTGTCCTCCAAACAATGCTCCCAGTTTCGCGATATAGAAATTGACACACGAAATGAAGGGATGACGGGGTAGAGATTGCCATTGTTTACGGATGCTAATCCCTATGAAGTATCTAATAGTATCTGAAAAAATATTTTGAATACTAAATTACCTCTTAGTAGTGACAACTGGACACAGAGGTACGAAACAGTTGGGATTGCACAAATTTTGAGAGGAATATGTATATAACGAAACAAAAAGGAACAGAGTTCAATTATGCCAACTCAGAAACCGCGGGCAAAAAATTCACCAAATATGAAAAGGAACAACAGGTGGTCCAATTTTCCATGCGAGGATATAGATGGAGATGAAATTGATGCCAACTTGACAACCGTGGACACAAAATTGGCTAGTATGGAAAGCAACAATGGTCGATCGGATTCGTCGTGTTATTATATAGATGGAGATAAAGATATGTCAACCCACCAACGTTGGGGTTTCACATTTCGTGAACCCAGCAATAGGAGGATCCAAAACAGGCTGCGAAGGTGTTTGTAGAAGATGTGAGGCCTCGACATTCTAATTGTATCGCTCCGAACATTTGAATGTGTAATCTGTAACACGGAAGAGCGGGCGATGTCGGAATCCGGTAGTCAATTTGTATATTGCGACATTTTGGATCGTGGGTTCTCAGGCAGGCAGGCTCAAAATTGGGCCTCCATTGTTCCGTTCCCTACAAATAACACCTAGAATTCTGCGATATACAAATTGACAAGTGGACTTGTGGACTGGCAGACTCAACATTGCCCTTCTATTGTTCTGTGGCCTCCAAACAATGCTCTCAGTTTCGGGATATAGAAATTGACACATGGAATGTAGGGTTGGCGGGGTGGAGATTTCCATTGTTTACTGATGCTAATCCCTATGAAGTATCTAACAGTATCTAAAAATTTATTTTGAATACAAAATTAGCTCTTAGTAGTGACCACTGGACACAAAGGCACGAAACAGTTGGGATTGCACAAATTTTGAGTGGAAGATGTATATAATGGAACAAAAAGGAGCAGACTTCAATTGCGCCAACTCGGTAACGGCGGGCATACAATTCTCTAAGTATTAAAAGGAAAAGAAGGCGTTCCAATTCGCCATGCGAGGATATAGATGGAGATGAAATTGGCTCCAACCCGACAATCGTGGACATAAAATTGGCCAAGTATGGAAAGCAACAACGGTCGGTCGGATTCATCGTGTGATTATATAGATGGAGATAAAGATATGTCAACCCACCAACTGTTGGGGTTGCACATTTCATGAACCCGACAACAGGAGGATCCAAAACAGGCTGCAAAGGTGTCTACAGAAGATGCGAGGCCCTGACGTTCTAATTGTATCGCTCCCAATATTTGAATGTGTAATCTGTAACACAGAAGAGTGGACGATTTTGGAATCCCGTAGTTAATTTGTATATTGCGGAGGGTGAAATCCAAATTGTTTCGTACCTCTCTGTCCAGTTTTCACTACTAAGAGATAATTTAGTATTCAAAATAATTTTTTAGATATTGTTAGATACTTCATAGGGATTAACATCAGTAAACAATGGAAATCTCCACCCCGCCAGCCCTGCATTTCATGTGTCAATTTCTATATCGTGAAACTGGGAGCGGCGTTTGGAGGACACAAAAAAATAGAACTGCAATGTTGAGTCTGTCGGTCCACAGGTACGCTTGTCAATTTGTATATCGTAGAATTTTGGGTGCTATTTGTAGGGCACGGAACAATAGAGGCCCAATTTTGAGCCCGCCCGCCCGAGAACCCGCGATCCAAAATGTCGCTAGATATGGAATGCAGAATCCATACATGCTCTATAAAATATTATGTCCATATTTTATAGTCCCATAATACATAGGAAGAAAATAAGGGGAAAAGGACTGAGAAGTTCACAGTGGAACTGTAGATCACGGAAATTTTGAGTGGTAGATGTAGATGACAAAACAAGAAGCAACAGAGTTGAATTGCGCCAACTCGGAAAACAAGGGCATAAAATTCACTAAGTATGAAAAGGAACAGTGGGCGGTCCAATTCTCCATGCGAGGATATAGATGGAGATGAAGATATGTCAACACGCCAACGTTGGAACCCGCGATCATAGAAATGTGACTAAGTATATAACTAGAAATCGATAATACATCTTGTGTTTGATTATTAATGCAAATGCTTTCAAACCCTTGTTGAGTTCTCACCAATTAAGGCATAAATTGTAGATCACGAAAGTATCTTTCGTGCCACTATTTCCACTTGTCACTAGTAAGAGCATTGGTAATGTATATCAGGAAGAACGCAAAGTTGTTGGGGATGGAAAGCAACAACAAATACTTTGACTGAAGTTAATGTATACCAAGAACCCGCGGTCGAATTGTAGATCACATATGTTTTGAGTGCAAGATGTATATACCAGAACGATAAGCAGTTGGGTTCACAAGCAACGGCCCCACAGTGGCGGCCATAAAATTGGCTATAGAAAGGAACAATGGTTGGTCGGACCTCTCATGTGAGGATATACATGGAGATGAAGACATGTCATCCCGCCAACTCTGGAACCGGATACCATAGAAAGGGCACTAAGTATATATCCAAAAAGCAATAACGAGGGGGGGAAAAAGAAAAGGCCAGTTCCTATGCGACGATCTGGCAACCGCGTCCATAAAATTGCCTAGGTATGGAAAGGTACAATGGTCAGTCGGATTCGTCATGTGAATATACAGATGGATATGAAGATATGTCAGTGCACAAACCCTGTAACCGCCCATCATAGAAAGACGACTAAGTATAAAACAAAAAATCCATAATGGACGGGAAAAGCAAAAGGGGAACAGAGATAAGTATTTGACAATCGAAAAAACCTTTCTTTTTCCATTTATTAATGGCAATGTTTTCGAACCCCTGTTGGGTTCTCACTAGTAAAAGAATTAACTGTAGATCACTGAAGTTCTTTGGCTGCAAGATGTATATGATGGAACAGGGGACATAGGCATTGGGTACTGCGAACCTGGGGCTTGGTGCCCAGATAACTGCCTAAGTATTGGCCAAGACAAAGGTTGATATCTATTTCAATAGTATTCATACTAGTATCTATCAATGGAGAAAGTTTTCATATTTATCTTAATAGTATTCATACTAATATATATTAATGGATTGTTTCTGTTTCAAATGCAACTGATCTCCAAATTTGCAAGATGCTCTTTGGTTCGCAAATTTCGTTAAAAGCATGAAAATTTTGACTGCAAGATGTACATAGTGCAACAAGAAACATGAATTTTCATTATGGTCTCAACGAGATAAGATCGTTATCATCTATTCATCTTGTATTGCTTGCAATGACATGAGCAAATGTCGGCTCTACATAAACATCAATATCTAAATTAAATTAAATGCAATCAATATTTGGTGTGACTTAAGTAATTAAAGCATAAATTTTAAACTACATAAGTCCTTTGGCTGCAAGATGTATATGATGGAACAAGGAACATAGTTGTTTAATACCGCAAAACCAAACATAATTGTCTAAATTTTTTGTATTTATTCCAATAGTATTGATATTAGAATATATGCACAGATATTATCAAATAGGAGAAGTTGCAATATATCCAACATACTGAATAGGAACATTACGTCAACAGTTGAGCCGCTTATGAAAAATTATTCTTAAATGTAAAATGTAAATAAAGAACAGACCAGTCTTTATTTAGGTTGAAGTAGTGGGCAACATAAAGTAAATCTTGTCGTTCATGTTTAACGACACAGGGGAAGAAGGTACAAAATACAATTAAAACAAACACCAGAAATTGGAAAATACTGAAATATGTACATTGATGAAGCTTCCTGACAGTTTTCTTGATGTTCAAACTCTGTATTCATAAAAAATGAGTTGAATATCAATTTTGGGTTTTGTAATTAATCAGTGCTGCCAATTACATCTATCACAGTTTTTTGAATACCATGTCTCTTCCAGATATGGCCTGCTTGCAATGGATGCTTATTCAACATTCCATTCTTTTTCAAGTATTAATTTCCCTCTGTCGTCGAAAAGTTGGGGTTTAAGGTGCTTTCCTTCCAATATTCCTAACCCTTGACATCCAAGACAACTTAGAAATGCGATTCAGGCTGATTTCAAAGTAGACGGAGTCGTTTTATGTCACAACAGCTATGGCAGGGGAAAAAAATTCAAGTACGTAGTGACTAGTATTCTCCCTATATTCGATCATATGTTTGGTTGAAAATCTTGCCTGAGGATTTGTATGTTGAAATTCTTTTCTTTATTACAGTAGATTGGAAGAAACATTCAACCTAGATGCAAAATGAAAATCCGTTGACGTACATAACTTCTTTGGGCAGCAGAGGTGTGGCAAGTGCATCAAATCCTGCAAAAGGCACTAGCAGAGGTCTGGCAAGTGTATCAAATGTTGCAGATGGCATCAGAATATATCTTTCCTCATAGCATTGGAGGTATGAAAACTCACATAAAGGTCTAGAATTTTCGGAGGTGACGCCAAATATGTGGAGTCTGCAACTACATCCAGAGGAAACCGAACAAAATTTGACAAAGAACATGGCTTTCTGTCAAGTCGGTTACCAGACCCACATGTAGCTCATCAAAATTTGAAACAAAAACTTTTGTAGTGATAATGCATCATTTTGTCCACCCATACAGTTTCGTTTACCCGCCTCTGGTTACATTTGCAAATGGAGAAATACTTTGTGTCATTTACAAACATGACAAACCATTTTGCAAGCCATTGTAAATGTGCGGCCCCTGAGGAAAACAAATTCTTCTGGGATCTGTACAATTTGATACACCTGCCAAATCTGTGTTGTTGGAAGAATTTATATACTTAAACGGAGAATTATTTTGCACGCAACCTCAAAATCCATTACAATTCCCAGCAAGAAAACAAAGAATTTCAACAAACAAATCTCCAGGCAGCCTTTTCAACCAACCAAAGCATCGAAGACAGTGAGAACACCAACCAGAACATACTTGTTCTTTTTTTTTCATCCTCTCTAAGTTTCTCTTGTATAACATAGTTTTTTTTACTCAAACCTCACGTCACATAAAACCAGTCTCTCTTCATTCATCTACCCCTCAATTGCATCTCTAAGTTGTCTTACATGTCCATGACCAGGAACATTAGAACGAAGGCACCCTAAAGCGCAACTCTTTGACGATAGAGAGAAATGACAATAAGTATTTAAAAGCAACGCTGAATGATCTTCCGTAGATTTTGTGTTGATTAGTTTTGGCGACATATGTTCTCGATATTTTCGCTTATTAATGCCAATGTTTTCAAATATGTACACTGAATAGTGACTAGCAGCACGTATTAAAAATCCCATATCCGAGCAGATTCTCAAATCTGACATCTAAGATATGCACAATATTAAAGAGGGACATGACCTCAAGGCCTCTGTGGGTGACACATTCATGAACTATGCTGAAGCTTTTGAGAAAACTAAAACTGCACAAGCAAAAAAAAACAAAACAAAAAATTATTTTCGCAAATTCAAAATGCAGGCAAAAAGAAATTACCAGATCCCATAATATTCGTCTGCCTATTCATTTTAATGGGAGATGTACTCGAGCTTTCCAGTTATTAAATCCATTTTTTAACCTGTCTGGTCTGTTTTGACTTTTTTCGAACTTGTCTAGTCGGTTCTGACTTTTGAAAGCATATTTAATGTTTATTGGGAAGCGGTGAAGGTAGCGGGGATGAATCCCTGTGTAACAAACGATACTACTATTTTTCTATCTTTTTCTCCACAAACGTATGTAAAGCGTATGTAAATAAAAGTAATTCGAGAATGCTAATTTTTTTGGACATGATCCCTTAAAATTCAAATGGTCCGCAAGTCCGATTGTCAATTTGTATATCACGGAACTCTTCGTGCTATTTGTAGGACACGGAACAACAAAAGTCGAATTTAGAGTCTGCCACCCCAAGAACCCGCAATCCAAAAAATGCTTACTATTTTTTTTGTGTGTTTTTATCCACCAGCATATGTAAAACGTATGTAAACTAAACTATTTCAAGAATTCTCAATTTTTTGGACACGAGGCCCTTAAAATTCAAATAGTCTGCAAGTCCGATTGTCAATTTTTATATCACGAAACTCTCCGATTGTCAATTTTCAGCCGACTACCCCGAGAACCCGCGATGTAAAAATTGGCCAACTATGGGATGACAGCTCTGTGCATGCTTTATATATCTACTTTATAAATCTACATATCTCCTATGTTTAATTTATGTTGTCCAGGAAACCTATAATTTCATAAATTTCAATCTCTTTTGTCCAGGAGCCCTTCTTTTAAAGAAAACTAATTCGGGAATGCTAATGTATACACCGAACATGACATTTCGGAACTCTCTGTGCTATTTGCAAGGCACGTAACAACAAAAGCCCAATTTCCAGCCCACAACCCCAAGAATCCGCGATCATTAACTTATGTTATCTAGGAAACCTATAATTTCATAAATTGCATTCTCTTCTGTCCAGGAGCCCTTCTTTTAAAGAAAACTAATTCGGGAAATCTAATGTATACACCGAACACGACCTGCCATAGTTCGATAGAAACCATCCGTGAAGTCGCGTCCATAAAACTGGCTAACTATGTAACCGAATGACGTTCGGTCGGAATGACCACAGAAACGCGAGAAACTATAGAGTCAAAAATGCAGTTTACAAGAGGAAAATAAAAGGGAGAGAACAACTATATCTCCCACACAAAAAAATGCACTCTCACAACTATGAAACCATAGCAACACAGAATCCATGGAAACAACATCGACAACTATGAAATATACTTTGAGGCCGACAAACTCTGCTTCGACGCGTAAGAGATGTAATTTACATCGCCTCAAATTTTGTAGTCTGCTATTTTATCTTAATAGTATTCTATGAAAACTCTTCTGCAAAAAAAATGTAACCAGAGATCCAACTGCAGATGCAGCATCCCAACATTGCAAACCTTGGGCAAATAAGAAGAAGCAACAAATAAGAACCCAAGTGCAAGCACAGGACCGAAACCCTGCAAATAAGGCCCAACTATAGGTGCAGGATCGGAACCCTGCAAAGTCGAATCAAGCAACAATAAACAACATACAGCGAAGAAAGAAGAAAGAAACAATCATTCCCCTAGGAACGATGTTGTTCCAATCGCGATTATAGAAATCGAAACGTGCAAACTGCAACAACACGAACATGCAAGCAAGAACAACAAGAGCATGCAAATAACAAATTAGTGCCATGCAAAAAACAAGCATGGACCAGTGAACCAACAATGTTGCTGGAGTGTATAAATTTTATAAAATGGAAGAAAATGTCTTGTAACAAGCCTGTTAAGTAACCATTCAACACTACCAAGCCTTTTATATGATCAAATACTTCAGATATGCCAACATATATAACATTGGGAATAGCGAAGACAGAAATAAGACCTCCAATCCCTTGTCCAATAAGATCATGACAAATATGGTACTTTTTTTTATATAAAAATCGATGTTTTCAGTTCCCTGGTTCCAATAATAGATAATATGGAAATATTTGTGGTCAAAGGATAGACTAATATGAAGTCAACGATTTATCAATCTCTATAGTTCCTCTATGCCTACGACAGGGACTAATAATGTTGTTATATTCAGTGTTCAATGTAACTCAAGAAAGATAACAGATAATAGAATATGTAGCAGAAATTGGGTACACAGAATATAAGTCTCTTTTATTATGAGAGAACACTTTTATACACATTCATGGCCCTATTATATAGAGTTATTGAAATCTAATTGTTTTCTAATTTAGGTGGTGTAATTGAGATAATATCTCAACAAACAATAAACTAATGTAATTGAGGTCTTATTACATTTATGGAAGCATTATCTCTAACACCCCTTGTTAGCATTGGAAGTCATCCTTAGATTGCGATAAGGACAAGCTCGATACCCATCAGTTTGTTTTTCTTTATGTCACAGGTTGGTTATAAAAGGATGATCGGGTGAGAGAGTAAACTCAGAATGATATCGTTTAACTCATGAAACTGGGATGGATATGTGCAACTGAGTGAGGTCTTGGTCTAACTTAGGCCAGTAAGTTTCATAATGGTGAGGGAGTGGAGGAAAATGAGAGAGGAATGAAAGTCTGCTATGAACGTCCAGTCTTCCAACAGTCTTTAGAGGAAAAGTCTCAGATACAAGATCCTCCTAGATCTGAAAACTTTAGGAAGATGAAAACACTGCAATAATAAATATAGTCAAACCTACACTATACTATGATCACAACACCTGACTAGATCCTCCATGCCCGAGATTTCAGAGTCATAAGAAAAAATACAGAGAAAGGAGTTGGCTTCCATTAAACAAGAAGTCTCAAGCAACAGCTCATAACCAGAGAACCAAAAAATTCATTAAAGCTTTACAATCGGGAGCATAGCTCCACCATTGATCCATACAAAAATGGAAAAAATGCCTACATATACTCAGAGCAAAACAACAACAGCAAGCTCGAGATGTTGCATTGAAGGAATTATGTATGCATGTTTACTGGCAGACTGCGCATGCAGTATCTAGACAATTGTACACTTCAGTCAAACACAACTGAGTTCCAAAACGTACCTGCAAGGAGTTGACAAGCTGACAGTTCTTTCCTGGGATTTATATTTATGGTGGAAACAATGTCCACCCACCACCAAATGCTACAATAACTGCTTTTCTCGAGATCGGGTAAGGCCTGGGTCAATCCTGCACCTTGGACAATGTGGCGGCCTCTGCATTTTTCCACCTGGAGTTGAGTTGGATGCCTACAGGGATGGCTAGGCAGTCATGGACGGAGCTGACGAGGCTGAGATGAGACTGATGTGGAAGGAGGAGGAGACAAGCGGTGAAAAGGGATTACCCGAAGGAGGCTTCGAGAATCGGGATCGGAAAAATGAGAGAGGAGGCCTTCGACTCACATGCCCAAAATTGTGAAAGGGAGAATCACCATTAGATCCTAATCGTCGATCAAGATGAGTCATGGACCGTTGATCTGGTGGGGTCGAGGGTGACTAGATGGAGGGGACATGGATAGCGGAAGGTGTTGAGGTGGAGGTGACTAGGAGAGAGATACACATGGAAGGAGGTGAGAGGATGAGGAGGGGCCATGTGGATGGATCAGAGAGAAGGGACATGACACCTAAGAGAGTGGAGGACATGTTGCTTATGACGGAGCAACGTGGAAGGAAGAGGGACACGTGTCAGAAGGCAAGAGGGAGCGAAGGGGAAAGAGATATACCATGAGGGTGAGTGGAGGATAGATGGAAGGGGAGGTGAAGGCGGTAAGCGAAAAGAGGAAGTGGTAAGAGGTCTAAGGGGGTCCGTGCAAAACCTCCTCATTCTAGACCCCCCCGACTCAGATATGCACCATGTGGCGTTTGGTTGGATGGCTAAGATGATTTCGGCGTTTCGAGATTCAGCAATTCCCAGTGCAGTGGAGGAGCAATTCTCTGTCTTTAAAAGTCTCAAAAGATGAAATGGTGCCCGGGCTTAATCATGCGCCATGCGTCCCCAAGATGGACGATTCAGATCACATTGGCGCTTTCACTTTCATAGTCCCGAAAGCCTCTTGTCCCCCTTCTTTAGGTCCCACCTTTCCATAGAACCCTCAGCTATGACCATGGGCCAGGCTCCCGGGGCTCATCGCTTTTCGTGTTTCGGGGTTTTGAAATGCAAAGGCGAACCATGTCCTCCCAACCTGCGATTCCTGAAATGTCGACTAGCTGACACCTATCCTCGCCGTGATCGGGCGGCCCAGACTATTTCGTGACAATGGCCACAATGGATAAGAAAAGGCGCTAATCCTCATGCAACTCAATGGCTTTGAATTTCTCGATGACCCTCGATTTGGTTCCTCAATGGATCTTGGCCGCTGAAAACAAATCTTTGCCCGCTTGCTTGATTTGAGTCATTGTTCAACCATTCTCGGTGTTGCAGACAACAAAACTAGAGACTTGGATGACCACACTTAGGCTTGGAAAGGCGAAGGTTCAGAGATGGGAAAAGGAGAAGTCACCAACCTCAAGGAGAACAGAGAAGCTTGGGACTAATTTCTCTCAGGCTCATTTTGACAGGGAAAACATTCGACTAAAGGAAAAAAAGACAAAGAGAATATACGCCCGAAAGGGAAAACTGTGACCGGATCTGCAAGAAAAAGGGGAAATACAAACAAAAACTCAGACCTAGACCAAAACCACAAACCATGAGGGAAGGACAAGTTTAAGCACTAACATTTGGCTCCATGGGGGATAGATTCCTCCCTGTGAGGCTCTAAAATCTCTTTTGCAGTTTCAATGCCTTAGTGTTGGGTTGTGGAGTCTTATTCAAACAAAACAAAAAAAAACAAAATAATGTAAAACAAAGATGGTATATACAAATATGGGATGTCGGTTGCAGATTTTAAACAATAAACCTTTTAAGAAAGTGCCCATTCACAGGGCCCGAAAAAACCTCGTGACCATCTAGATTATGTTACATGTAAGTTTTATTTGGGAACACTTCATAAATATTGAAGGGACCGCTTGAAAGGGCATAAAATTTTCCATGCTTTCCTTTTTCCTGTCTTGGAGCATCCCACTTGAGCACCAGGTATCCCATCTGAAAACTCTTTTTCTTCACCTTCCTGTCAAAGGCTTGTTTGATTTTTTGTTGACGCTCGTGTGCTCTGTCCAACATATTCTCTCTAGTTTGTTGCACTTCTATCAGCTAATGTATCCTCCTAACCATATCGTCAGGTTCTTCCTGACAATCTTTGAAGAAATTTTCCACAAATAGGGCTAACTGAGAAGGGAAAACTGCTTCAATCCTATATACAAGATGGAAAGGGGAGATGCCCAGGGACCTCTTTGTTGTCACTCTATCAGCCCACAAGGCGAATTTCAGTTTCAAATCCCATGCTTTTTTGTTGTCTTCTAACAGTCTTTTGATGATTTTGATGAGGGATTTGTTAGAAGACTTTGTCAGTCCGTTACCTTGCAGATAGTATGGTGTGGAGTGGATCAGAGCAATTCTGAACTGCTCACAGAATCAGATCAGTGGTTCAGCTCTGAAATATGCAGCGTTGTTGGTGACAATTTGGCTCGGACAACCAAACCTTGCTATGATATCCTCTAGGAAGTTGATGATTACCTTATGGGACGTGCCCCTGGTGGGAATAACTTCTATCCACTTGATAAAATAATCTGTGGCCGTCAGGATCCATCTATGTTGACCGCTAGATACAAGATGAATTTCCCTAATGAGGTCTAGGCCCCACTGCTGGAAGAGTCCTGAAGCAATCAAAGGCTTCAATGGCAGGGGTTTCAGCTGTTGCTTTCCTAGTAATTTCTGACATTTAGCATAGGCTCTGACTTTTGTGCAAACATCGGTGAACAGAGTGGGCCAGAAATAACCAGCCCTGAGGATATTATGAGTTGTCATTTTCCAGAACTGATGCCCCCCACACGAGCCATCATGAAATTCTGACATAATCCTTTGTGCTTCATGAGGCTCCAAACATCTCAGCAGTACCCCCAGGGGGTTTTTCTAGTACAGAACCTACTCAATAAGGCAATATTTAATTGCTTTGAGTTTAAGATTTCTTGCCTTTTTCCTCTACATGCCATCAGGGGGCTGCAACGCTTGCAGAAAATATATGACATCCACGTACCAAGGGAATCTTTCTAACGGGGGTCTTTCTGAGCATTTGTATCATAAGGTTCAGCCTGCGGATTTTCTGAGATTTTGCCGATGAATTTTATCCCCAAGGCTTCACGATTAGATTCAGCCAGTAGTCTGGATAAACCTTTACCTTTGACTAATTTGGTGGGCTTTATCTCCAGTTCAAACTTAAGGATTTGGGTGATCCATCAGCTCCTCCTTCCATCTATGTCAGGCTGGATGAGAATTTACTTCACTGAAGCTGAAGGGACGTATGCAATGATTTTTGAATGGACATAGACTCTGAAATCCTTGAGAGATTTAACTAAAGTGTAGGCTTGCTTCTCCATGATGTCATATTTGATTTCAGCATCCCTCAATGCCCGACTGAAAAAGGAGATAAGCTACTCCAGTCCTTCGGCATTCTTATGTAGTAAAATGGTTTCCACTATGTCCAAAGAGGCAAACGAAAAGATCATAAAATCCTTTGAATAATCGGGACTAATCAGCATAGTTGTCTCAATCAGTGCCCTCTTGATCTGGTTGAAGGATTCCCTGGATTGAGCGGTCCATTTTACTTTGTTCCCCTTCCTGAGCATTGTTGTGATATGCTTCACCAATTCAGCGAAACTACAGACAAACCTTCTTAGAAAGTTAATCTTGCCTAGGAAAGACTAGACCTCTTTCTTGGAACATGGGAGTGATAAATCCTGAATCACTTCCACTCTGTTGGGGTCGATTCTGACCCCCTCAGCTGATACCATATGGCCTAGCAACTTCCCTTCCTTCATGGCAAACAGAGATTTCTTAGCATTCAGGGAAAAGCTAAACTTTTTGCATTTCAGGAAAACTTTTTTCAAATGCTCACAGTGCTCTTCATCAGATCCGAAGAAAAATTTAATTTCATCCATATAGATGACTACAAACTTGTCCTTTCCTCCAATGAAGGCGATATCCATGGCTCGCTGAAAGTTTTCCCCTGTGTTCATCAGTCCAAAGGGAATTTTGGCATACATGAATGTTCCCCAAGGAGTGGTGAAGGTTTTCTTTTCCCTGTCCTCAGGCAGGACCGATATCTGATTGTAGCTTGAAAAACCATCAATCATGGAAATCCTTAATGCACCAGTTACCCTTTGTAATATGTGTTCCATCTTCGATAAGGGGTAATTGTCTTTCTTTGAGATTATGTTTAGGTTCTTGAAATCGACACAAAGTCTGATTTCACCACTCTTTTTCCTTACTAGGACCAAGTTGGCCACCCACTCTGAGTATCTCAAAGGCACGATGATCTGAGAATCCAGTAGCTTCTTTACTTCTTTCTCCATGATAGGAAACAACATAGGATTAATCTGTATTAACTTCTGCCTGAAAGGCTTAGCCTCTTCTTTCAATGGGATCTTATGCTTGATGACAGTTGTGTCATATGTTTTGAGATATTCATATGTCTAGGAAAACACATCATCAAAATGATTCAAAAGCTCGACATATTCGACCCTCTGCTTCTTTGTCAAATTTCTTGACAATTTGACAAACTTCGACTCCTTCTCTGTGCCAATGTTGCATTCAGATATGTTTGCATCATCATCTGGCTTCGCAGATTTCATTTCCACATCATTATTGTCAAAGATCCTCTTCAATGGGACTAATCCCTTTGGGATGTGATTACTTGGTAGTTGAACAATGTGATGATTAGCAAATTTCTTTAAAATCACATCAGTGTGAGAGCCACTTTTAGGTTCATGTTCCTAGTCTATTTGTAATGCAGAAAATTCCTCTATTGTCTCCAGGAACCTTCTTATATCAAGATCATCCTCAAATACCTTCCAATGTTTGACATTATCTGGTATAGAGGGTTTTTATTTCACCTCTATATCATACTTGAGCTTGGGTGGCAGGGGAACTCTGAAATTGCCCACCGAAACAGCCAAAGAATCGGCCAAAGTATTCTCCTCTCTAGGAATGAATGAAATATTGAAAACCAGAAGAAAGTTGTCTATTAAATCCCATGCTTTGTTCCTATAAGATATCAACCTTAGATGCTTAGCTTGGTAAATATTTCTGACTTGCTTTACGACCAACTCGGCATCCCCAAAGACAACGATTTCTTTGATTCCCATGTCTTTCGCAGCCCTCAAGCCCAAAATAAGATCTGCATACTCTTCCACATTATTGGTAGCCTCAAACTCTAATTTGTATGACAGAGATGTAGTTTCCTGAGTAGGTGAAATAAACATTATCCCAGCACCAGTACCTTCTCTAGAAGAAGCTCCATCAAAGAACATCTTCCACACAACAATAGTTGGGGGATGTGCTTCATAAAAAGAAATGGGTTGCTTCCTAATTTGAAGAGGCACCTCAAGAGTGTTGGTGAGCTACAACAAATTGGATCCCAAATCAGTGTCAAGCGCAAATATAGGATGATTGGTGGGGTCTACTTCATCGCTGACAATGTAGGCCAACTGAGCTTCTTTGTATAATATTTTTTGTTCCCCTCCAAAGACCAGGATAGTAGCATACGTGAGGTCCATCTACAATGTTCCCCCAAGATTTCTAATCAAAGATCTCGACAATAGCATGTCGAACTTGGGAGGGACATCAACCACCACGATATCCATGACCACGCTCTTCATGGGCAGCTGAAACAGGGTCACGACCAAATCTTTGATGACTCCAAGACATTCGACTCTCCTAGAATCAAAGGAATACAAGTCGTGGTACGCCTTCGCGACTTCTAGTCCTAGCTCTTCCATGATACTTTTAGGCATGAGGTTGTGGGAATCCCCTGAATCCATCAAACAATTATGCAGCACCTTGTCATGTATGTTTAGAGATGTGTAGAAGGGAGGGGATGAATAATCTCTATCTTCTACCATAGGACCTAGGATGACTGCAGGATTTTCATCTTACAAGTTAATTGAGTCTGTGGGGTGGTATGATGGATCAAACTGAAGCAACTTAGAGAGGCCTTTCTTGAAATCCTCATGTTTGACCAATTCAGAGAGGGGCATAGGGATTCTAATTTTCTGAATTTCATGCTCGAAATTAAAAGAGGATGGGAGCTTTGGGGTTTCAGGAACATGGTTCTGGGCTACTGGGGAAGGGGCTTGGATATTCTTACCTTTATCAATGTCAGCCACCTCTTTATCATGCCTCTCTACCCCATTGGGCTGCTCATGAACATCAGATGCTCCGACCTTTTTTTTGGATCTGAGGTTGTATCTGTTTTGGATGTTGTTCATCTTGTCTCCCTTGCTCAGCTCATTAAGTTGGTTGTCCATGAGAGACTCCTCATATGTTGATTGAATCAAATGGGGAAAAGGGGAGGAGTCTTCCAAACAATGGATTTCAGGATCAAGCTCATATATGTCTTCCCCTTCCCCATCAGCAACCAAGTTGTTTTGAAGAGGAGTCTGGATCCTCTGATCATCTCCATCTCTTCTCCTTTGTTCCCTTGGCATAATATGAGGCATATTGTTATTCGGCCTCCTGAAGTTGCTTCTGTTGTCAACATTTTGAGGATTTCAGTATGTCTATTTCCCTTCCATTTTAATTCTCTCCATCTCTGTAGACAAATATTTCACCATCTTGGTTAATTCATCCACTTGAGGGTGAGGCATAGAGGAACCGGAGGTAGATGCCTCAGATGGTCCCTTTCTTATGTTTGTACCAGCCTTATTTCTGAGCCTGTTAACTGCCAACACATTGGATTCTACTTCTAAGGATGCATCTTTCATATTAGCTAGGGAAGTAGCTCTTTTTTACCTGAGTAGAAGGAAAAAATCAGGGTCAAAAGCACCAACATAAGTGATTTTGGCAAAGGCTTCTGAGGGTTTGATCTCAGCAAGGATTTTATTGTACATTTTATTGAATATTTTGGAGAAATCGGAGACAGACTCTCCTTCCATTCTTTTCAAGGACCCAAACTCAGTCATGTAATACATGAAATATTTTTTATTCCCCCCACTGTCTCAAGAAGGCATTATCTAGAGCCTTAATCCTTGCAAGAGATCTAGGGGTCAACCCCCTAAACAATTTTCTAACTTCACCATCGAGGCTCTGGACAAAAACTCTCATCCAGACATCTTCATTTTCAATGTTCAGGTTGTCTGCATAACTGTAGAAGGCAGTGAGGTGCTCTTTAGCAGTTATGTCTTCTTCTCCAGTGAACTTGGGCATGTATTTCAGGGAATCCCCAGTAGGGAGAGAATTCATAGGTTGAGGTAAAATGAGAGGATCATATCTAGCCGCTACTATAGCATCCATTCTATTTCCGAGAGGATTAGCTCCTGCCATCGGTGTGTGAACGGGGGGAGACCTAGGAGGAGAAGGGATTCGACCTGGGGAGACTGGAACTTATCTTGAAAGGGAAAATGAAAATAGCAGAGGATTAAGAGAAGAGGCTACTGGTCTCAAAGAAACAGAAATTTCTCTTTCTAGGGCACTGGGTCTAAACCATGGTACAACTTCAGGGGAAAGGGTAGTGACAAGGCTTCCTCCCTCCAATCTAAGACTGGGAGGGGATAGCTCGATAGGAACACTCCCAAAATTTAAACTCCGGGACACTCCAACAGATGATATATCAGGAAAAAGATAAACAGATATAGGAGTGTCTACAGGAGGGCAGTGGAAATCATCAGAAATACCTGTTTTATCGATAGAAATACCTTCTTGAGGTGCCTCTTTCTTTCTAATAACTTTATGTGGATCAGCTCCAGGCATAGCTAGAGGCATTTGTGGATGAGACCGTGTGTGTCTACCTTTCGGAGCCAGCTGAACTATCGGTTCAGACCAACGGATTCGTCACAATGGGGTTGCTAGGTGCACAACAACAATCTTAGAGGGCTATGATTCCTGATGCACCTTCAGAATCAGAGGCTCAATGTCGTTCAAGCCCAGGGAAAATATTCAATTTCATCCCCAACAACGGCGCTAGAAATGTTAGCACCGAAAGTCGTCCTCAGATTGCGATAAGGACAAGCTCGATACCCATCAGTTTGTTTTTCTTTATGTCACAGGTTGGTTATAAAAGGATGATCAGGTGAGAGAGTAAACTCAGAATGATATCGTTTAACTACAGAAACTAGGATGGATATGCGCAACTGAGTGAGGTCTTGGTCTAACTTAGGCTAGTAAGTTGCATAATGGTGAGTGAGTGGAGGAAATGAGAGAGGAATGAAAGTCTGCTCTAGACGTCTAGTCTTTTAGTAGTCTTTAGAGGAAAAGTCTCAGATACAAGATCCTCCTAGATCTGAAAACTTTAGGAAGATGAAAACACTGCAATAATAAATATAGTCAAACCTACACTATACTATGATCACAACACCCGACTGGATCCTCCATGCCCAGGATTTCAGAGTCAGAAGAAAAAATAATGAGAAAGGAGTTGGTTGCCATTAAACAAGAAGTCTCAAGAAACAGTTCATAACCAGAGTACCATAAAATTCATTAAAGATTTACAGTTCGGGAGCATAGCTCTACCACTGATCCATACAAAAATGGAAACAATTCCTACATATACTCAGAGAAAAACAGCAGCAGCAGGCTCAAGACGCTGCATTGAAGGCATTACGTCTGCATGTTTACTGGAATACTGTGCATGCAGTCTCTATACAATCGTGCACTTCAGTCAAATGCAACTGAGTTCCAGAACATGCCTGCAAGGAGCTGACAAGCTGACAGTTCTTTCCTAGGCTTTCTATTTATGGTGGAAACAATGTCCACCCACCACCAGCCGCTACAATAACTGCTTTTCTTGGGATCGGGTAAGGTCCGGGTCAATCCTGCACCTTGGACAACGTGGCAGCCTCTGCATTTTTTCACCTGGAGCTGAGTTGGATGCCTGCAGGGATGGCTAGGTAGTCATGGACGGAGCTAACAAGGCTGAGACGAGATTGGCATGGAAGGAGGAGGAGACAAGCAGTGAAAAGGGATTACCTAAAGGAGGCTTTGGAAATCAGGATAAAAAAAATGAGAGAGGGGGCCTTCGATTCACATGCCCAAAATTGTGAAAGGGAGAATCACGATTAGATCCTAACCGTCGATCAGGATGAGTCATGGACTGTCGATCTAGTGGGGTCGAGGGTGACTAGATGGAGGGGACATGGATAGGGAAAGGTGTTGAGGTGGAGGTGACTGGGAGAGAGAGAAAAATGG
>SNQJ01S0174555.1:0-20219 GCA_010110895.2 Picea sitchensis | reverse complement strand
CATTTTTTTTTTACTTTGGAATAGAGCCTGGGGAAACCCATCGGGCACTTCCCCTTATTTTGAGGATGGTACTCGAGGAAAACTAGATTTTTTAGAAAGCCGAGGCTTTTTCGATAACTTTCTCATTTAAGAGCTCAACATGTCACTTGCGGGAATTGAAATTGGGTGGGGGGCAAAACACCCCTCAACACAAACCACTCGGCCTAAACCCAATTGAAAAATTATGATGTTAAAATTTGCAGAGAGGATACCTCATTTTAGACCTACAAAACCAAAATATTTGGCTCAATATATATGTACCCCTAGCTTCTCATGATAAAATGCTTCTTTATTTTTATACAAATTATAGCAATATGTGAAATCTAAGGATTACTCGTTATTCTACTTGCACTAGCAAGGAATGCTAGGATTGTGAAGATTATTATAAGGATGAGGTTCACCTAATTTCTTGGCAACACAAGAAAAAACAAGGATGATGTAATGTTGAATTCAATGCTTGTCAAAGACACTTGAAGAACCAAGCAACATATTCCACAAGTTCATTTAACCCCAATGCATTACCATAATTGCATGCAAGAAAAACTCCGGCTCAATATATCAATATTGTAACATAATACTTGCCACATTGGTTTTCTTTAAACATTGAAGTGATAGAGAGGTATTTGGTTCAACCTTCCAAATTTGGCCCGAACTTCCCACTTTGACTTTGTCCAACTAAATATGCTCTAACAACAACCATGTCAAAGGAAAAAATTCAAGTCGTAATGCCAAGAGTTTGTCCTTGCTAGCATAAATTGGTTGTCATAGTGCATGGAAGAGACTAGCTACATATTATGGCCATGCCACTCTAGTTTTCAAGTTTGAAAGAAATCACACAATGACATTCAAACTCTAGAGAGTAGGTGCCATCATCTAGTGAAGATCGAATGACTAAACAAAGTTGAAGGTGTCTGGTTGTAGATAATGTTGCATGCTTAGGGAAATTCAAAATCTAGTAGCCTCTTCAAACTACAATTCAAACAAGCCGAGTTGTAGAGTAGAAAGTCCCTTCCTTTGGGGGATTGCTACCATTGCTTAAGTGTTTGAGTGCATAACGATGTTTGTGAAAAAGGACACAGAGCTCTTAGAGTAATTAGACCCATTAATGGAAGACGATGATTTAGAACACCGATTCACCTAATCACCATTATGTCCTCTGGACACACTCTTAATTCCCAAGTTTGAAATATTTTTGTCGCCAACATTAAAGTTGGAAATATTGAGTCTCAAGGACTTTAGTTTCTATATTTTCTCCAAACCCACTTAACACAAACACAGATAGAAGTGCATGTCAACACTTTATAATTTTATTTTCTAATGTCTTCCCACTCTAATATGTCAGGTTGAAAACACTAGGCTATTATACCCGTGTGATATTATCATGAGTTGTTGGACAAACATTTTGGAAATAATATACATAAAATTACTAAGTATAAAATATGTGCACAGAAGAAGAAGGAAGACTCGTGAGTGTGCAATTGATGCACAACCAGGAGTATAGTGCGTAGAGAGAAGAATAAAGTGGATGATTAAAGGGGAGGAATAAAGTAGAGAATAAAGCAGAAGAAGAATCCAGGCGAAAAGGAAGGATGATAGCCTAGCGTTCTAAAGATAGAAAGACAAGAAAAAGTAGGAAGAACAATAGTTGGAGTGCAAAAGCAACATGCAGGTGGAAGAAGCCCAAAAAACAAGTTAACTTGAGTCATCATGTATTGTAATAGGGTTTTGGGATGAATAAAGTAGGGTTTTAAGCCCTAGAATTTATGTATAAATATGTAATGGGTTGGGAGAATAAAGATTCGTTTGGTTGTTTTTATTCTTCTCAAGTAGTACCGTGGAGTTTGTTCCAAGTTGTCGAGAGTTCCTGTCAATAAGATGAGTGACAGGATAGGCTGAGAGGAAAATAGCCTATGTCTAAATGCTAAGTAGATGATGTAGAGAGAGAGAAAGGCTTGCATTGCAGAACGACTAAGCTAGGAGAAGGGAAAGATAACCATGATGCATCTTTATAAGCGCAGTGCACAAGCCTGAGAAAATTACCAAAAGCATAATAAAGAAGCCAGTCATTGTGGACGTAGCCCAAATTTGGGTGAACCACGTTAATTACTGTGTTGAATGTCTTTTATGTGATTGTTAATGGATTATGTCCGGATGAATATTAAATTAGAATTGTCTTATGTGTTATCATTACACAATAGTTACAATTGTTACAGTAATGGGTTTATGTTGTAATATGGAATATAATGGTAATATGAATCTAAATTCACGAAGCAACTAACGAAGAACAAAGACAAAACAATGCACACATAACCAATAAGTAATAATGAATAGAATGATCACCTCCCATTCCCTCACTGCTGCAGAAACTTGGCTCCTATAGTCCCAATAGATACCTCGAGTGAGACTTCATCTGCATGCAGGTGATGCCGAAAGGGCCAATGTTTGAAGGGTTTTGTTGGTCAAGATAACTTGAACCTAGGATCTTACAACCGCACACAGTGTCAACAAATGGTTTTGTTGTCGGGACCCAAAATTTGTGTTTGAGGGAATGTTTTGGAGGTCAACTAAGAAAGAGATCCAAGAATGATTATAAGGGAAGGAACAAGAGTTTGCTCGGAAAGAGAATATAAACCCTCAGATGAGTAATGAAAAATGGATGCAAAGGTATGTGTACATAGAGTTGCATGAAATCTTCTTTGGCAAATTTCTAATTATTCTGACTAAGTGGTTAGAAAGATTAGTAGAGAAAACTGGAAGGTACCGAGCTGCATCGTCGAGGAATTGGACTCTTGAGTTGGTAAGACAGCTGAATTATGTAAGTAATCAAACTTCTCACGCAATTGATTTTTGGTTGGACAGTATATTAGGAGGATATATTAAACAATTTGTAGTAGATTTTACCTATTCATACAATGTTGCAGAAAGGGACTTCTTCAAAGGCTTGCACGAAAGGTTCATGAAATCATTGGGTATATGGATAAAGATGTCATTGTGTTACAAGTGCATGATGACAATGGAATCTGACTGCTAAGGGGCTTCGTGCAGATAGGGGAACTAGAGGATGATAAGAGGATAGTTTGAGGACGTGAGAGGATGAAGAAAGTGGCAAAGAAGGAAGGGAGGGACTGAGATTGTAGACAACTGGAGAAGGTATACCAGAGGAAGAAGATGAGTTTAGAGAACTACGCAGAGGAAGGTGGTACAAGAGGCGAAAGACTGGGGATGAGAAAGGAGAGTCACATAGTGAGCTAGAGGAGAGAGGACCTTGTCCAATAGTTCAAATAATAGAGATGCTACACATAAGAGGAGAAGAAGAGGAGTCCCAGTCCAGTCCTATAATAGAAGAACTGTTAAGTCCTACTCAGATTGGATCATGTGTCGAATCCATGACCCCATGTGCATCACCACAATCAAATATAAAAGTTGAAGACTTATCAGAAGCACTTGTAGTTAGCAAGGGAGGATAGAGTAGTAGCAATATGAGTAGTGGAAGCAGTGCGCAGAGTCAGACTCAACCAACATCACCAATAGGAGGGACTACAAAAAGCAACATGGTAGGGTTATAAAATACCCTCAGACTTCCCGAGTTCCAAAAAGTTCGGTCATAGGATCCAGAACAACATACGTTTGTTTGCGAGACAATTTGGGCTGCTAAGAATGTCTAGAATGAGGCTGTGAAGATTGCACAGTTGGAAACAAAAATTAGAGGCTGTGCGTTAGTGTGGTACATGAAGTTGCAGAGTACCGCACGTATAGGACATGCTAGGATGTTGGGAGAGATACAACAAGCATTGCTAAAAGAGTTAAAGAAGCCAAAATCTGAGTCGTAGTACATTACAGATTTGAAGGATATTAAACAGATGCCAATGGAGTCGGTATGAGACTTCGATTAAAGGTTTAAGGACCTACTGGGTAAGATAAATTTTCATATCCATGATCAACAACTTCAAGAATCGTTTACTGCAGGACTTCGACCACAAATTCGTAGGCCATTGATTCAACATAAGGTTGCATTGCAGCCCGAGGCTTTAGAAATTGCAATGAAATTGGAATGATCCCATGTAGGAGACAATGGAGGTATGGTGCAAGTTCAGACACAGTTGGATTATTTGACGATTCAAGTGGTAGAAATTACAAAAGGGAAGGAGAAACAAGAACAAGTCTGGTGTACCAAGTGTAGGACTGAATGCCATCACAAGGACGAATGCCCAACATTCGCGTAGTATTTAGCAACTATAGCACTGAATCCATTTCTAGGAGGGGGGTATTGCGAGATATGTAAGGAATGGGTACATCATCCAATTGAGTGTCCCTTACTACAAAAGTATCAAAGTACATCGAGGAACTTTTTTTTCAATTTTTGCAAGTCAGTCGGACATGAAGAGAAGGATTGTCGGGCATTCGATTTGATGAGGGAGAAGACTCTAGATAAGTATAGGATTCAGGAGGAGAATGATGCGACAAAAGGAGGTGGTACACAGTATAACAATCAGATGGGATTTAATCTAGGGAACAAAGGAAATTTTGGTAGAGGTCAAGGCAGAGGAGGAAGAGGACCGATAATATGTTACAATTGTAACTAACCGAGACACTTAACCCGCGACTACCCGAATCCCTGTACAATGTGCACATATTGTAGAGCACTAGACCATGTGATAGAAGATTGTCCTCAACTATTTGTGAAATGGCAGGCTAGAGGGAATGAAAACCATAACCTAAATCAGAATGTACAGAAGATATCAGCCGAAAAACGCAATGAAGGGCCTAAAATAACAGTTGTTACATGCATAGGAGATAGAACATGGGCTGATGTGACAAATGGAGGAAAACATGGTGAACAATGGGTAAGGAAGTTAGCATGACGTATGCCAACATTTGATCCTCATTAAGAAAAGGAGACATATCAGAAGGAAAGAAAAGAGATAATTGGACATGGTTGGGGAGAATCAACATCATTTGCACCTCATGTTAGAGATCGCATGGTGCCAGAGAAGAAAACTGGGAAGGTAAGCACTATAAGAGAATTCTTGAGAAGCTGTGTAGGTCTTATGAAATATGAAACTATGTTGAATGCATTATATGAAATGATTGATTATTGCACGCAAGGAAGGGAAACTCCCATTACACAGAGGATGATGAATCGGGTACTACGCAGAAAGAGGACCAATGGAAAATTCAAATTCAATGCACAAATTGGGGAATATGATGTGGATAATGTTATCTTAGACTTGGGGTATAACATGAATGTTTTACCTAAGCATACCTGGGAGATGATTGGAAAAACCAAGCTAGTATGCTCTCCTGTTCAATTAAGGCTCAAAAATCAACACAAAATAGTACCGATTGGTTGATGGACAAGAGTACCTATAAACATAGATGGGGTGCACCATATAACATAATTTGAAGTTATTGAGATCATGGATAAGACTCAACCATATCCAACACCGATGGGACTAGAATGAGAATTTGATAATCATGTGATCATTAATCTAAAGCGGAGAGAAATGATATTTGAAGTCGAAGATTTGAAAGTTACTGCACCATTGGACCCAACAGAAGGAAAGAGATACATAGAGCTAGCAAGAGGAAATGGCATTGACAATTTTTATAACATGACTGCACGGATGGATGATTATGTTAACCCTACTGAAAATGGTGTGCTAAGTTGGAGAAGTATCAGTTCATGTGCATTAGATTCGAAGGAAGGTCTAGAGCATTGGCAGTAGAGGATGCATGAAGTATAAACTAGACGATGTGCATGCATGACCCGATCCTTGTGTTGGATTGGAGCATAATTATGTGATCCACCCAGGTATGATTGATTGATTGATATAAGTTTATTTATAAAGTCATTTGAGATGCAGTTACCCGAACAACAAAGGCTATTAGCACTAGATGTTGTCCTAAAAGCAACTCCAACCAGATGGTGGTGATCCAGATTTTATGAGCAGAACGAAATGAATACAGATTATTAACAGGTGCTTAACACAAAATAAAAGAGATACAATAAAACTGGTTTTCTATTTAATAAGGAAATAAGCTGAAACTGTAAAATGCAGCGGAAAACAAGCTTGCTGGAATGGTGGCGTCTTATCTCTGAGAAGAGATGTGACGGCTACGCTCATTCGCAAGAAGATGATTACAATGAGGCTCTGAAGGCATTTTTACAATAAACAGGAATGCAAAAAACCCTAGACATCCAAAAACCTAACCCTAGGAGATGAAGCGCCAAAAGTCACGTGGGGCCCATTTGGGTAAGTTAGTACATCAATTTCCCGGGGTCGTAACTTTTGCATATGATCTCCATTTTAGGCGCATGATAGCCCGTTGGAAAGGTATCATCGAGGAGATTCATTTTGGGGGCAATAGAAAAGGAATACTTATATTGCTCCTCGTTTTCCCAAAAATTGTCTTTTAGGGCCTCAAAACGGCTCCGGAAGTTTCACGACCCGAAAAACTGCTAAAACTAGTAAATTACCAAAATTGCCAGAAAACTGTTTTGAGCCAGTTGGAAAAGGTGGGTGGACACCGATATCCACCTAGATCAATCCTCCCTCCTTAGGAATCAATGGTCTCCATTGCGTTGATTTCCCCCATCAGATGAGGGAATTTCTGCTGAATTTGGCCCTGGGTGAGCCACTTGCCTTGGTGCAAGAGCTGCCCTGCTTTGACGACTCGATAAAGCTGGATCCTTTGTTGTCGAGTGCCCTTGATTTGTGTGTCCACAATATGATCACTGGATTCCTGTTGTATGCAGTCAGGGTTGAGCTCTATTTGTGTTAGCTGTTCTGCTACTTCTGAGGTGTCCAATAATGGTGGGAAATAAGGGTGAAGGAGATCCACATTGAACATTGGGTGCAGGCCAAGGAAAGGAGGAATGTTGAGCTCAAAATCATTATCCCCCATGACCTTGGTGATGGTGTATGACCCATAACGGAGTGGGAAAAGCTTCCTATGGGGTCCTGTAGGACGTTCTTTCTGTAAGTGCAACCAAACTTTGTCGCCCACCTAATGTTGATCATGGTGTTGCTTGTACTTGTCATTAGACTTCTGTAGGATATCCTAAACCTGTTGGTGGATGTCCTAGATTAGCTCAATGAAGTAGGTGGCTTTGTCAACTTCAGTTGGAGCAGGAGATGAGTCGGTCGAGGTGACCATAAGGGGAAGTGCAACATCTATGGGACCTAATGGTTGGAATCCCAACCCCACCTGAAAGGGGCTGTGGCTGGTTGAGCTATGCAGGGCTCGGTTGTAGCTATGTTGGACATAGAGAAGGATCTCATCCCATGTGCGAGGGTGCTTTGACTTATACATGCGAAGGATATGCACAATCATTTGATTTACAACCTTGGTTTGGCTATCTGTCTGGGGGTGGAAGGCCGTGGATTTGGTGAGCTTGGTGTCTAGTAGTGACCAAAGTCTTGACCAAAATATGCTGAGAAATCGACTGTCCCGATATGATACAATGGTTTGTGGGATTCCAAAATGTACATAGACTCGTTCAAAGAAGAGCTTGGTAGTGGCCTCTGCTATGATGCTCTTCTTGCAGGCAACCATAATCACCATCTTAGAAAAGCGATCAACAACCACAAAAAAATAGTCATTTCCCCGCTTAGTGGACGGGAGGCCCGACATGTAGTCCATTGAGTTGGATTCCCATGGCTTGTCAGGATTAGGAAGAGGGGTGTACATGCCCTGTTTCTTAGTGGTTGGTTTGGCAATAGCGCAGGCGATGAAGGACCTGATATACTTGCTGACCTCCTGTCGAAGTTTTGGCCATTAGAAATGTTTCTGTAGCATCGCCACTATCTTTTCAACGTTGAAGTGTCTTGCCACTCGACTATAGTGGGCTTCCCAGATCAGCTTTGCTCGCTCGCTTAATGGAACACATATATGGCCCAGATGACACAACAACCCATCATGAAGATGGAAATCATCAACAACTGCGTTTGCACCCAACATTTGGTAGGTGGTGGCAAAGTACGGGTCTATCTCATAGAGTTGGGGCCATCCAAAGGTCTCATGTTCACAAGAGTCTATCACCGTGGTGAGAGCCGCGACTGGGGGTTTGCTGAGGCAGTCAACGATGCAGTTGATGCTTTCTGTTTTATACTTGATGTTGAGGTGGAATTGCTGCAAGTATGTGGACCACTTTTGATGGCAGTCATTCTGCAATTTTCCTTGTGTTTGCATGAATTGTAGTGGCTTATGATCAGTGTGGATGACTGTCTCCTTCCCAAGAATGTAATGTCTCCACTGGAGTCAGGCTTGCACAATGGAGTACATTTCTTTGTTGTAAGTAGGGTACTTATGAACATAATCTGATAGTGTCTCACTATGATAGGCCACGGGGTGGTCGTGCTTAGTGAGAATGACACCCACAACATAGTCTGAAGCATCTGTCTCGATCTCAAAGGGCTGCTGCAGGTCTGGTAGTGAAAGTACTTGGGCTAAGCACAAGCATTGCTTCAAATCATCGAACACTTGTTGTTGGGACTGACCCCACACAAATTTTTCCTTACCACCACCCTTGGTTATTTGGTTGAGGGCCCATGCAATATGGGAGAATCCCAACATGAACCTGCGGTATAAATTGGCAAGGCCCAAGATTCTTCGAAGCTCAGTGAGTGTGGTGGGGGTTGGCCAATCACAGATGACTTGGATCTTGGCTGGATCCACATGTATGCCATGATGATCAATGATGTAGCCCAGGTAATGGACTCTATCCATGCCAAAGGAGCATTTTTTCAAGTTGGCGTATAGCTTGTGCTGTCGCAGGGTGTGCAAAACCTCTTGAATATGTTGCAAGTGTTCGGCCCAAGTCTTGCTGTAAATGAGAATGTCATCCAGATAAACCACTACAAAAGTATTGGTGAATGGTCACAGGATATCGTCCATCATCCTCATGAAAGTGGCTGGAGCATTTGTTAAACCAAAGGGCATGACCAACCATTCAAAAAGGCCTTCCTTTGACTTGAAGGTGGTATTCCATATATCTGTCTGTTCTATCGGGACCTGGTGGTAGCCAGACTTCAGATCAATCTTACAGAAGTATTTGGCCCCTGTGAGTTGATCAAGGAGGTCGTCGATTCAGGGAATTGGGTACTAGTTTCTGACTATAATTTTATTCAGAGCCCGGTAATCAATCCATAGTCGTGAGGTTCCATATTTCTTCTGTACCAACATGATTGGGCTCCCGCAAGGTGATGAGATGGGACGAATGTGCCCCTTTTTGAGCAGTTCTTGGATTTTTCGCTTGATCTCCTCATTCTCTAACAAAGAGTGATGATAGACTGGCCCATTGGGAAGCGATGCACCTGGGGTCAGATCGATGGGGTGCTTGACCTGGCGGACACACGTCACACATTTGGAGGAGTCAACACCCCGTTGACCTCTTGTGTTTCGGGGACTCGGGAGATAAGGGAACGAAAGTTCGAACCTTCGACTCGCGAATTCGCGAGTAGCGAGAACGAGAGGAGAAAAGTCAATATTGCCTCTCGGGGGTTCGGGAAAGAAAGGTGCCAAGGTTGGACCTTTAAACTCGTGAAGGCGCGAGAGGAAAGAAGTGTTAGCGCTTAGCCTAGCCGACGGTCGCGCAAGGAGGGCGTTGATGGAGGAAAGGGCTATACCTATTTCGCGATCTCAGGTATCACGTATCTGAGAAGGAAGAGTCGGGAGCCACTACTCGTGAACTCGTGAGATTGCGAGTTGCGAAAAAGGACCCGTGGATTGATAAATTGCAGATTCCAGTGAGGGAATCCGAAAGAGCTGATCCAGCTCAAAAGGGTTAAAGAACGGTCCTGTGAGCGGATCTCAGCCCTGAGGGCCGATTGGTCTGCGTCACTTAACCACACATCTAGGATGACTCAACCACTTAACCATTTGGACTTCACAAAGTTTCTTCCCATGAGGGATTTCACCATAAGGGGACCACTTTGGAGTTCATACATTTGGTACTTCCTATCAACCATGACTTGACAACAATGGCCAACCTTTACATCATCTCGTATATACATCAATCCATGGAAATACATCACTATGACACCACTTGACATATTTGACATTAATTACATCTATGAAAACATAGGCCATCAATCAATACATCAATGATACTATGACAAGACATCAACTCTTTGACATCACTCACAACATAATGCAACATATATTCCAATGAGAAACCAGATGATCCTTTGAGACTTGAGGAGGCACACATAGAGCATGTATGGTAGGATGTCATGGAGACATATTTAAAACCTATTTTGGAATCAGGGATGGATTGTACTATCTCATATTTTGAATTAATCCTATAATTGGTGATGAAAATAAATAAGCGATCTTAATAATAATAATAATAAATAACAATGGCGATGATAATAATAATAATAATCATAATAAATTAACTTATTTATTATAAAAGAACAAGTAAAAATGAGAGAAATTACTAAAATGAAATTAAGGGAAAAGCTAAATAAAGAAAAGACTAACTAAATGATGCATGATAAAATATAAGAGTTAATTGCTTGATGACAAGTGGATCCTATGCATGTGGATTTTTGCATGGATAAATGTAAATACTAACTATTTAATAGATGTTGAGAAGGCGACAAGGTTTTTTTTGTGTTGCTTGGGTCATCTTAACTCTTGGAGTTTTTTCTTTGGAGCTAGCTTCAGAAGAAAGAGAGGAATATAAGTTGGATTGGCTATTAACTGAGGGTTCAATGGGTTTTTATTTGTATTGAATGAGAGGTTGGTCGGGAGGAGAGTCGCCCCCCACACTTGGTTTCATAGATGGTTGTTGAATATGGGAAGAATACAACTATTTGAATTGAATTACATTGTTTTATTTTAAATTTACCTGATGCATTTAAATTTGCAATAAAAAATCATATTACAAATAGAAATTCCACTTCTATTCTAAACCCATAAGCCATGCCAATACAAGAAGCCCGTTGCTCTCAGCTAGCTCACAACCCACTACAAAGACACCCAAATGAAGCATTTAATAGTTTGATAAATGTTTCTAAATCCCCATATACAAACTCAACTAAACCTTGTACTATATACACCCAATTTTATAGTAATTGATGCAACATTGTAAGAGACCCTTGTAGCTAACTATCACTGAGGGAAGACCCCTGTAGGGTAACTATCACTAGCATCTCTCCCAAATGATACCTAAATCCTTGGTGTCTCCAACTTGTCAAATTTTCTTCAACATGTCTTCATAACGGATTCCCTATGGATTGGGGTATAAGGTAAATTAAATCAATTCTTGAATTTGTAAAGTTTAAAACCAAATCCCACAATATGTCATGGGTTCTCAAATTGACATATTTTTTCCTATAAAAACAACTTTTTTGCTATCTTAGAACCTAGTTTCAAACCCTACAGTTTGCCATCATCATCATCTTTGATTTGTAACTATCACAAAGTATGAAGGATTTCAAATTTAAATCATTTTCTTGTTTACATGATTGATTTATGAAGGGTTGTGAAATTGCTTTTTATTTCTAGTGATTGCTAAAGGTTGTTTCCAGAATATATGTTATGAATAAGTCTTGCTAAAAAAATTCTTAGCATGTGTTACACATCATACTCCACAGGGAATAAACATGACTAAAAGACACAAGTGGCTTTGCACAGTTATGAAAACTTGAAGAAGGTTTCAATCTGTTATGGAAACCTGGATAATCCATCAACTCATTGCCAATGGAGGTAGAGTTTTACTACGATCTGGTGGAATCTATGCATTCAAGTTCAGGAAGTTGTAAACAACTACCAAATCGCACCTAGAAGGATCCATGAACGCACATCAACATAAAATTTTTACAACTAATTCATTAGTCAAATTCCCTACTATGAAAATAGAGTCACGATGTTCACATGCCTTAGGTTTTGATAGGAAAATAGTTAAGTTTTATTATTGCATGAATTTCATTTTCAGGAGGCTACATTCATCTTCAAATCGTAGTGCTCCAAGCCTTAGCTTGTACGTAAAAGAAAAACCTCCCTGAGAAGATATGAACTTTATTACTTCTATTCTTAATGTAGAGATACCTTCTCGTGCTAGATAAACATAATGTCCTCATTCTAATAGAGGTGATACTTATTATTGTCATTGTAATACTTTTTCTTTGGTTAATATATGCATTAACGATGGTGTTTTCCTATGTACGATCACTCTATAATGCGTGTGGTGATTTTGTAGGAAAGTATATAGGCCTAAGCCTAAAGGGGGGACACTATGAGGTGATGCACTATGTATGCTCTATGTATATATGATGTAGATGTATGTTGTAGTTTTAACTATGTTATGTTCATTTGTTAGTGTTAATTTATTTCTTGGAAATTATTTGCTTTGTTTCCTATAGAATGGTTTGCTACAGAAATGGGTTATTTAGCTATGGAATTAGAAATCACTTATGGTGATAGTCTAATAGCAGAGTAAAAAAAGTGTTATTACAAGACTAGGTCAAGAGTAAAAAAAGTGTTATTACAAGACTAGGTCATTTATGATATCACTACGAGAAGAGCCATAAATTGGGCATGAAACCAATTGCTTAAATTGTAGAAGAATCAATTTGTGTTTGCAAGCTTTACAAATTTGGTTCGTTATTTTGGTTTTACATTAGAGTGGATACATTGCTTTTAAGTCATTTGCATAGACTACATAAGTTTTATTTTCCATAATATCTAGAAGTTAAAAATCAAACAATTTTTATTCAGTCAATACAAGGACCTTGTTTTGTGTATAAAGAACACGGTGCCTCGTGAGATTTAACGAACCCCGGGTTGATAACTAAATGAGCTAGTGGATTGAGTTTACCCCTAACTTTTAGGATATTAATGAAAATCAATGTCTTTTTGACGTTGTTATCAAGGAGGCACTAAGGAACTTGGATACTTGTTTTACATTGATTTAGGGGACAACATAGGGATTGGGAGATGATCATACATAAATATTGACAAACCCTTTGCTAACCTCCATCCTAAGTGTTATCCATATAAAATATGTCATAATAGGATGCATGAGAAGACTTAGAGATGCTAGAAGAAGTTTATGTGGTGTTGTAGGAGCCACCCACATTACTGACACCATGGATGGAAAAACTGTAAAAGGAGGAAGCTCTCAAGCTATCTTAGACTCCTAACATAAACATCCAACTGAATAAATATGATCAGATTCAATAGGTATCCCCCACAAGGAAGATTATACAACCGATGTTGTCATAACCTCTCCAACAACATAATCTATTGATAGACTAGATAATTTAGATTACTAAGAGAATCTTATTCAAGAGCTTGACTTCTTTGATGATTCTCTCAAATATGTGATGTTTTGGAGAAAAGAGTTGTTAAACATGGCTAATGAAGAATATTTTTATAACTTGAAGGATCCTATTACATTTGAACTCCCTATCCAAGAATCAGATGGCATGGTTCAAATGAAGAACATTTCACCTTCTACATTGCATAACTTCCATGGCATGGTTAGTGAAGATCCGAACACATTCCTCTTCAAGTTTAAAGTCTTATACTATAGTTATGATTATTCCTCTAATGCCTAGAAACTTATTTGTTTCCATCCACCCTAAAAGAAGCAACACTCCGCTGGTTCATGGGGCTTGGAGGGATGATTCAGGTGGATATCGATGGCCATCCACCTCTTCAACTGAATCAACATGATCATTAATTGGTTTTTTACCATTAGTAGTGTTAGTCCTTAATTTTGATTTTGACTGTTCAACTACTCTTTTCCCTGCTCTACCATTCCTAACATCATTTTAAGCTTTGATTTTCTTCTTCTACATATTTTAAAGTGTGCTTGCATTATCCCTTTTTAAGCATTTTTGACATGTTTTAGTGTGATTAAGGTTAGAATAAGAAATTTAGGATCTTTCCATCAAGATACAAGTCCTTTTTTCTCATTTTAAATTTGAATTTTTTCAAAGGGAAAACGTGCTACAAGAATAACATTATTCTTGTAGTGCCAGGAGTAATCATTGTTTCAAATGCACAACTCCCAAAGATCGTGCCAACAACTGTCCTAGATCATTGCCTAAATCAATGGATTTATGATTAGGATTAGGTCATGTTTTTAGTTTTGATCCTTTTTCAAAGGGATTGGGTTTGTACTCAATTAGTCCGATCAATTTGCAAGTTTCCTGTCATGATTCATAACATATGATACATAAGTCCTTTATTATATCTTTGTATCAATTTATACATGTTTTGCAGGAAATAGAAATATTCCACAACTTTCATATTTTCAGAGGTTCCAAATACTACTGATAGAAACCCTAAGCATCCTCAGATCTTCAGGGATTATAATCGATATTATGGCACTTAAGAAAAGCAGACAAATCACTTTCCTAGAACCAGAAGGTGTAGAATTGCTCGAGGATTATCCAGAAATTTCACTGAAGTTAAGAGATGCATGATGGTTCAATTTTTGTTCTACACTCCAGGGTTATCATGAACAAATCTCCATGATGTTTTCACAAAATTTCGATGGATTCGAGATAGTGGTGGGAAAAGTTCTGATACATGGGACTACATGTAGGTTATTAGTGTATGGAGAAAGATGGTGGAAGAAGGATATGCTGCCTATGGAAATTGTAAATCAGTTTTTACTTCTAGAACGTCAAAACCCTAGCTGGAGTAAGGGTATTCCACATAGTTGGATGAAGAAAGAATGCCAATCTTCTTTGATGGTTATTCGCATGTACATTACATGTGAAGGATGATTTTCCCTTGTCTATCTGTATCACATTAGGTCGTTGATGCATTTGAATGGTGATATTCCTCTGTGTTTGCCTTTCTTTTTATTAAAAATATTGTTGAAGATGTCTAAAAGGATACATACTCATCCTGCAACTGCTAGTAAAAGTCTTTTTCACCAAAGACTAATAAAAACCCTAGTTATATATGCACTGGGAGAAGTATACTGTTCTTGGGACTGGTTGATTGAATCACTCCAACTTGAAGAACATAGATTCAAGTGTAAAAACACTGCAGGACATAAATCCAAAAAGGTACAGAGGGATCCTAAAACTTCTGTTGTAAGAGTGAAAGAAAGTTCTCCTATAGCTAGGACAACCCAATCTAGCAAAAGGAAGTTGCAGTCATAGCAGGGGACATAGGATTTACAAAAATGTTTCCCTGTTCCAAAGGACGAGCCATAAGACTGCAAAGGATTCTAGGTCAGAGGATCAACTAAGATGAAGCTCAAACAGTCCACACAAAAACAAGATAAACATGTTACAAGAGTTAAAGGTAAGAAATCGAGAAAGAAACGGAAGAGTAAACCAATGGTGAATTATCCTAGTAGATCTAAAACGAGGGCAACAAATAAGTTTAGTTTTAATTCAAAGGCCCTATTCCACCCTTCTACTAAGAAAACAAATGTGATTATCATTGATGATGATATAGTGGAAAGTACATAGGAGGAAAGGGGACAATCACCTGTAACTTCTTCACACAATTTTAAAAATGTTAAATTGGAGCCTGAAGACGAATATTATGATGAACCTATGAAGAAACAGAGAAAGGATGAGTAAGGTAAACAAATTGCAGAACATCCAATGAGGCAAGTAACTAGAGCAACAAAAAGGATAAGTCTAAACTCTAAAGCTTTACCCAAACCCTCTCTGAAAAAATGCTATTTGACTAATCTTGAAGACAATCCAGTAGATGCTGATATAAAACAAGAATTGGATTATTTTCTAGAGACAGAGGAGCTGCAATATTTTCAGGAGATGAAAATGTCAAAAATTTCTGAAGTAGAAGAGATTGTTGGTGGTCCATCTTCAAAGGATCATAAGAATGAATTCAGAGTAAAAAATCCCAGGTTTTCTATTGATCTGAGTCGACCTGCTCCAAATGAATACCATACTAAATTCAGAGTAGAAATGAGGGATTAAAAATATAGGGTTAAATAATTGCAAGCCATGATTATGAAGTTGAATCAGGAAAAGTGGATGATAGAACAATGGAATGCTAAGCAGCCAGAAAAGTTGCAGAAACTCAGGAAGAAGAAGAAGGATCAATAAGCATTGCTCAAAGAGGTAAGGGAGACAAACATCAAAATCTATTGGCATAATATGGTTTTGAAAACCAATATGAAATAAAGAAATACAAAAGGTTCTGCCTCTATCATACAATGAAGGTTTCAAAAGTTGAGGCATCACACAATTTTGATTTTTTTTTTATGAATACAAGAAATATCTATACTAAGGTTTTGAAAAATATTATTAAAAGACACAAATAGGCAATGTATTTTTGAATATGTAAAGATTTTGTTTATCACAACATGAGTGTTTATTCTTCAGGCCATCTTGGAGGACCAACTCAACATCAGATCCACTCCTTATTTTGTGAGATATGAATATCTCATCAGATCAGAAACTAGTCTACATTCAACTAAATTATATGAAGACTAAGTTGTAGAGATTCAAATTATCTGTATGGGAGGATATGTCTCCTAAGTTTTAGCTAGAAGATAAGATATTATCTAAACTGTATCTAGAAAGTAGGTATTGGGTTCCGGATTTATAACATTTTCTTGTATGATTCTTAAGATGTATTTGCTCTCCTGAAGTCTTTTGTTAAGAAATGGCATTCTTTCTGTGCTACTCATACTCTGTTACACATATATGTTCCCATTATCTGAGAAACCATGGAGGTGTACAAGCCACAAATTAGTGAAGAATTCAACTATAAATGCAGCAATAATCCTCTTCTGCGGAGAGGATTATTATTGCATTTATGGTTTAATTCTTCGCTCATTTGTGGTTAATACTTATGATTATTTTATGTTGGGTTGAAACATACTTGTGTAGGGACTCCACACATTATCAATGTTCTCTTTTCCTGAACATGGTATGATGGGGTGGAAAATTGGATGAATGGCATATCCTTCCACGAGTCAAAGGGGCCTTGAGCACCATTTATTTAGATCATTGGATAAAATCTTACATATTCAACTGGAGCTTGGCCACAGAGGCAGTTTGTTTGAATCAGTGGAGACGAGGCGGCATCAAACATTTAAATTTATGCATAGCTGAGGAAGTATTAGCATGATTGGTATGTAAACCCGTCATCTCCATCCTCGTTGATATTCTTAAAGTAGTTTATAACTTCTAGAGCAAAACCACGAGCCTAGAGAATTGAAGCGTTATATAACCTTGCAGGAGATCTAAAGCGTTATATAGCATTGCAGGAGGATCTGAAGCGTGGATGTAACATTGCGAGAGAAAGTGACGTTAATAACATTGCCAGTCTGGAGCGAGATGCACCATCGTTGCGGAGGAGATCTGAAAACTTGTCTCATTCCCCGGTGGTACTTTTGAAACCGTTTTTGTAACTCCTTCTTCACCTAGAACAGGAATACGCGTTACTCAGTGGGAATGTTAATAAAGGGGATACCATGCATTGCGGAGGTTAGGAAAGCGTGGAGATAGAGCTTCTGTCTTTCGAGAAATGTCTGAGAGAATGGGGGGATGAAGCCAGACTTATAGAGTAGAGAAGAATAGAAGTGTCGAGGAATGGAAATCTCCAAGCGGTATCTTTGTTTTCATCTTTCAATAATGCAAATGGTAGAGTTCCAGTGATCAGATTTACATTCTTATACATTTAAACTATGAGTTATTTATTTGCCGGTATCGTTGATTTAGAAGGCAATTTATTGTGAGAGAATTGCCGGCTGGAAAACAATTTCGTATTGTATTCTGAGTAGATTTAATCATTACTTACCGATAAAGATTCATTTAATCTACATTGCAGTCTTCGGGGGTTTTAATAGCGCCAGTAAAATTTCATTTAGTTACAGCAGAGGTTTAACATCCCAAGCTTCAAGTTTAGCATTATCTTCTCAGCCATTGATTTCACTTCTTCAATTTTCACATTTAGGCTGCTAACATTGAGGCTAGTTGAGATATCTCGTAGAGATAGAGATTTCATTTGATTACAATATAGAAAGAAGTTTCATAGGATGGATTCTTGTAAGTTGTAGGAGTGATAAGTACTTAAGAACTTAATTGCTTTTGATTTATCTTTTACATTTTTGCATAAAGCGATGCAAGTTAGTACCGGAAGAATACTTAGAAGTAATCTGAGGAGCAAGTGATAGGAATTGATAGCTCTTTCAAGAGTTTCTTTTAACAGTTCATGGATTAGTTTGGCATTCTTTAATCCCCCTCTTCAACCCTGCATTTACTGTGATGGTTCCTCTAAGTCTACACCTTCGAGTTGTGATTAAATGTTAAGTTACATAGTATACTCTGCCATTCGACATTTGGTAGTGCCGAAAAGTGATTACTAAAAAGGTTTGGAGAGTGGGCTCCGAAGTTTTACCAAATAGATTTGATTCAGCAGTTGAGTTCATCAGTGTAAGAGGGTGTGTATTTGATTCAGTAGAAGTAATCCTCATTTCAGCAAAGAGTGTTTTTCTTTTCAGCAGATGTCATTTCTTTTCAGCAGAGTTTTGTTGCTTTTGGTTTGCATAGAGCAAGTGTGTTTTTCATTCTCATTAGAAGATATTTCCCATTTACGCCAGAGTATGCAGATTACGTTTCAAGCAAGTGTGAGTTTACAAATTAGTTTTCAGAATTGGTTATTTGTTGTGACTTGCAAAGCTTTTTAGAAAAACCCTACAACAAAGAAAAATCACAAAATTATTCGTCGTTCAAGATTGAAGGAGCGGAAGAAGAGATTGTTGCAGGGGCTTTCGTGCATCTTGCAGGAACTTGAAGAGATCGCTGCATCTCAAGAGATGGAGGAGGAAAGCGATTGGTTGATGGTTACTGAACACCTTTGCCAGCCTGCAGAGAACATTGAGAAATTAGAAACTCCAGCAGCAAAATAACATGGTATGCATAATCATAGTGAACATTGGTTTCAATCTGTTACTCTGACCCTTCAGATGCTTTTCTTCTTCAACAAATCTTGGAAATCAAGCATCCGGTGTTGCTTGCTCAGCATGACTTGGTAATTATACATTTATATATTCTATCAAAGGGCATGTATTCATTATTGATTCTGCTAAGGCGGTGGCTACATTGGTTATTTTCCTATACTTAAAGAAATGTCTCCTTTTCTTTAGGTAGGTAGGTAGAGATAGTGAATAAAAAGATAACACCTTTGAATAGTTTATTTTTTCTGCAAATAAAAGGTTATCAGCAACATTTATTTGCCGTTAGAGCTGCACAAAAGAGTATTAGGATAGAGACTTTCTGCGGTTTATTACTCATGGGCGATTTCATTAGTTTCGCGGTTTTAGAGAAAAGACGATCATTAATACATTTTTCTATAAACATCCGTACCAGACATTATCGAGACTTGCCATGGCCCATAAGCTTTAGAAACCAAAACAAACCGGGGTATGCTCTGGGTATCTCGATACTGTCACAATACTTACAGTGAACTTGAAGCAAAGTGGCCCAGAGTTCAATCTGGTCACGAAAGGTAACAATACTTTAAGGTATGAATTCTTTTTTGAATTTATTTATATCATTAAATTTAAGAAATTTTATTGCGGCTTATACTTATACGCCTTTAAAATCCATATCCTTCCACCTTTCAAAGCATCATCATCGAGTCATATCCACTTACAGCAGAACCTGACAACATACAGCTGAGCTCAATCTGGTTCTGAAAGGTAACAATACTTTAAGGTATGAATTCTTCTTTGAATTTATTTATATCATTAAATTTAAGGAAATTTTATTATGACTTATACTTATACTACCTGCTAAATCCATATCCTTCCACCTTTCAAAGCATCATCATCCAGTCATATCCATTTTCCTTTCCCTATGTTTGCCATTATCATCTCGTACTTGTCCATATATCTCATAAGTTCCCTATCCTCTGTTTTCCATCTAAACCACAGTGTTAGACCAATGAGGAGAAGAGGGACGACATGAGCCAAATTATAATGCTCAACCACTTGTTAATGATGTTCTTGTCCCCACAGAGTGTCAGGATGGATTCAAAGCATTTTCTAGATGCAGAAGGAATGATAATGACATATTTAAGTCTCAGCTATCAGGCAAACATAAATAGTTTGTCGATGAAGTAAGTGGTACTTATAGTCTGGCTGGAATAAACAGTGTGGTTGACAATCCTAGAAGTACAAAGAGAAAATCCATAATAGATGAAGAAGACATGGTAAACACAGA
>SNQJ01S0174553.1:0-33050 GCA_010110895.2 Picea sitchensis | reverse complement strand
TTTCAACAACAGAGGCGGATTATGTTGCTGCTATAGAGGCTAGTAAAGAGATGATTTGGTTACAAAGGTTTATGGAGGAATTGGGAAAGAGGCAGGAGAATAACAGGTTGTACTGTGACAGTGAGAGTGAAATTCATCTTGCAAAGAACTCAACCTTCCATTCGAAGACTAAGCATATACAATTGAGGTACCACTTCATACGATCCACCTTGGAAGATGGACATTTGAATTTGGAAAAGATACACACTAGCCAAAATCCCGCAGATATGTTAACAAAGGGAGTAACCAGAGAGAAACTGAGTTCCTGCTCATTTTTAATTGGTCTTCAAGAATGAAGATGAAGGAAAGAAATTTTCCAGGTCCAAGAAGGTTCAGATTCCAGCATATACAACAACGATGGAGTTGTTGAGATCAGTCTCCAAGTGGGAGATCGTTGGTTGTGGAGCTTGATTATCTTTCTGACTCAGAGGTCTTATGTTTTTTCAGCCATGTTTATACCCCATGAAGAATTTACACCCCAGAAGTATGTACACTCTTCCACGTGGGGGAGTGCAGAGGGGGGGCACCCCCTCTGCGGGGTCCGGGGGGTTCAGAGGTGAAGCCCCTGAAGGAAAAATTGCCTTGTAAAAGTATATTGTAATTTCATTATAAATTTGGACCATTCATTATAAGTTTGCATATCTAACGATATAAATTATGTTAGGTTTTTTTTCCCTAGAAGGAAACCCTCTTTTATGAGGGAAATGTATTGCGACTATGTATGATGGCGAGTATTGTATTCTGAGAGAGGAGATTGTGAGAGAAAGAAGATGAAGTTACAATGGGTTTTGCTGTAGGTTGTATCCCTTCATTTGCTGGATAATAATAAAGGAAGGACCTGGTAATTTCTCTAGTGGATGTATCCCACACTGGGTGAACCACGTAAATCTGTATCTCTCTTGTATTGTGTATCTTCTATGTTTTGTTTCCACATTTGTTTTATTTTGTTGCTCCGCGGTCTTGTTTTTATAACACTTAGTCCTAAATGAATCCTATAGGGTTTGAGGGTCATGAGAAGGTCATTAAACCACCACAAAGGGCATCTACAAGGAATATTTTCCCTTTGAGTAAGATATTATAGCCATTAATTGCACAACAAGGGTGGGTCTTAAGGCAATGAATGTTCAAGGGAGGAAATTTAAATATTTAGACCATAAATGAAACTTATTTGGCTCATGGGCCATGAACAAGGCATGAAACCATGAGACAATGCCTCTAAATGATATCTTTGGCCTTCAAGTGGAATATGGGAGTCAAACTATACAAATATTAGTTTTGTTCAATGCATCTATACATATCGTTCGAGCCCCATGTTCATCCAATTGGTAGTTGGGTTAGCTGTAAGTCACCCTGGTAGTTCATCCCATCATATGGATAGTCCTTGATATGTATCATGAGCTGATCCAATGTGTGAAAAAATCAAGGTGAAACAAATTCCCTTAAACCCTACCTCCCCATCATCTTAACAACTGACCCCACCATTACATACTTATCACCTTAGGACCTCCATCTCAGATATTGACATGTGGTTGAAGAATGGGTATGTTCTTGAAAGAACACACATAGTACTATCCCAAAGGCACAATTACACCATTATTAATTGTGACAGGAGGTGATTTGGTGCTTTAGCACCATCAATAACATCTAGGCCCACCCACAGTAGGTCATAGCAAGGACTTTCTCTACATGCATCGTCAATTCACTAGATATCATATGGGGTGCATGAGTCATTAAAACCCTACTTCCCATCACTGACCCTTGATCCCTTCGGAAACTAGCCGTACCAATATTCGTCCTCATATTATCCATAGGGGAATTGCAAACCACTAACCCCTCTAACATATTTCACACCTAATTCCTATAAACCAATCCCATAATCTTTATAATATTGAGAGAATTATGTCACCTTAACAAATTTAATTGTCATTCTCTATTAAGAAAGTACCCTAACCCTTGTTCCCAATAACCTTAATCCCTAAATTATATAGCTGCTAACCCTTGTAATCTCTAGCATGGGAACTCTTATAACCCCTTATCCTAGCACATGTAATTGATATGATCATAACCATTATAAGTTGTGTCACATGTTTCATCCTTAACCTCTATAAAAAATCCCTAACCCTTACATTCCATAACAATTATCAGGATTATCAACTAATAACTATAACTATAATGTATGGAACTCTAAACCCATAACCTCTATAACCCCTTAACCCTTTTCTGTCCTAATGTTTTAACCCTTATCCCTTATAATGCATGACACAACTATAATTTTTTAATACTATTACGTACAACCACTATTACCAAGTAACCATCTACCCCTAAGAACCTATGCCCACTAACCCTTATAATCACTATAGTTTATTTTCCCAAATGCATTTGACTCATAACCACTAGAATTTTTAGAATCCCAAACCCCAAACCCATGAAGATTTAACCCTAATCTTTAACCTTATAACCCCAAACATGTACATTAACTATTACATCTATCCATTATTAGTACTAGTCTATCACCTATGTTAACCCTTATCACTAACCTCTATAATTTCTAACTTATAAACCCCAAATGGCAAAAGCTTTGGCACTTATTAACCCTAAGCACCTAATGCCTATATCTCCTGACATTAATCCTTATAATGCTCAAACCATGGCTCCCTTTACTCATAAAACTATAACCCATATGCGTCCTAACACCTAACTCTTAATTCTTTCTGTACCTAACCCCTATAAACATTAACACCTAATCCCTATAAAGCACAATTCTAAACCAAGTAAACAACCTTTATAGACTTGTAACTCTAATGAGCTTAACTACCATAACCCCTAGCTCATATATTCATTAACCTTTAGCTCTTGTAACATTTATAGTGGATAAACCCTATTCTAAAACCCCTACAAACCCTCATACTATTAATCCATGTGTCAAGATAAACCTTATAACACATGTAATTCTAGATTTGGAAACCTATTACCTACTCTTCTCCAACCCTATGTCCTTTAACCCTAAGCATGAATGTGGAGGCCATACTAACCCTTATAATGGGTATCCCTCGTCCATTAACCCCTTACCCTTAACTATAACTAATGCTTGTCCCTTATGGCCATAATCGTGAATTACATACCACAATGATCTTAATCCCTAACCCTTATATGTCTTAACAAATATTAGCCTCATCAACTAATAACTATATAGACTTATCCATGGATCCATAAACCCATAACCTTTATAACCTAAACACATTTAGTTTCTAATGTCAAAACCATGACATTATAAACTCAAATCCCTAATCCCTATAACTCTAATTTCTAAAAATATTACCTGTGTTATGCCCACTATCCCTAAACTCTATGAGACCCAAAGCCATAAAATTCATTATCCCTAACACCTATAATTACTATAATCCCTTTCTCCTATATTGTATAATCTATAACCACTATAAATTCTACAAGCAATAACCCATACTACCAAGCCCTATTTTTTAAACTTTGTAACCTTGAACACTTATATTCCCTATTATACTTGTTCAACACTTGTCATACCTAAGACTTATTTACCCCTATAACCTCTATGCCCTGCTTACTCCAATTATATATATCACCTAATTTCTATAAATGGAGCCCTCATGCATCATCAATTCACCATATATTCTATGGGGTGCATGAGTCATTAAAAACCCTAACTTCCATCACCCAAACCACGGGTTTTATGGTTTATGATGAATTGATGATGGAAAAAAGTGGGTGTCGCTCAAATTTTAGTCTCGAAACCCTCCCATATCATTAAGGCATGCCGATAGTCTATCATGACAAATTTTAGTGCATCTGAAGTGACTGAAAAAATTTCTTGTTCATTTATTAGTAGTCCTTGTTGCGGTGTCTAGATCCTCGTGCACTTTTAAGTTCCTCATTCCTCATTCATGTCCTTGGTGTGATCCCAAATATCCATTATTTTTGTACAGAAAATACTAATGGCATAAAATGTCACACAAAAAGACCAAATTAATATCAGCTACATGAAGTCTTTTGTCCTTTTTTAATGACTATGTAATGGATCTCAATTCTAAGAGGTTCAAAATAGGACCTAAGAAAATTTAGTTCTTTCCTTAACCATGGGTGACATACCACTATCATTTCAATGGTAAAATTGTTACATTTCATTGTTTTTCATCATGTGTATATGCTTGAGGGCTTGAGCCACTATATCCATAAAGGAAACATACCAAGATATTTGTCTTATGAACAGAGATATCATTACTTTATCCATTTTTAGGTTTGGCGTAGAGATTGTTCTTATAGAATAAATTGCATTGCACCATAATATAATCCCCACACTCCTTTCAAACCAAGCTTAGGAGCACCATTCCAAATTAGACACAATATTCTTGTAATGAATTAGCTATACTATCTAGATGAACTTTTTAAGAGTCGATGTATAGAAAAATTCATCATAAAGTTATTGCATTCATCTCTTCTGATGTCAAATGATGCTTGGATTCATTTAATATTTGGTTTATCAAATTTAAATCTCAATTTGATACTTTTACCAAAACTAATTTGGACCTTTATTCAAATAAAAATATGAAACTTGGGATCATTATGTCTACTAGAGACATATGAAAAATAGGGTTTATGGTTTCCCATGATGAATTGATGATGGAAAAAGTGGGTGTGTCAGTCAAATTTGGAGTCTAGAAACCCTCCCATATTGTTAAGGCATGAGATAGTGATCTATCCAAGTCAAATTCCAATGCATCTGGGGATATAGTTTGAAAACATTTTTGGTGTTGGTCCCATTCACATGTCACTATTACTTGCCTCTAATTATCTTGATGGTGGTGATTAAGCAATCAAAGGAAACATGGATTTTTTATCTAAAATATGATGCAGATACATTGTATGTACATTAATTTAGAACTTCGATAAAATGAAGAAAGACCGGCGAAATCCTAAAACTTGCATCAACCAAGGTCTGGGTACTTTGAAAGAAAATTAAAGTTTATGGTTTACATGATGGATTGATGATGGAAGAAAGTGGGTGTGTCACACATTTGAGTCCAGAAACCCTACCATATAGTTAAGTCATGCCAATAGTCTATCCACTTATTAAAATTTCGGTGCATACATAAATTGTTTGAAAAAAGGAGATTTCAACGTTGGCCCCATTAAATGAGTCCACATTGCCTAGTATATTGATGAGTGTTGATTCGGAAATCAATGAAATAGAGGATTTTTCATCCTAGCGGTAGTGCCAATACATTATATATACGTTAATGTAGAACCATAAACAAAAATGAAGAATAAATGAAAGCCTAAAACTTGGAAGTCAACCAAATTAGGCACTTTGAAAATTAGGGTTTATGGTTTACACTGATGAATTGATGATGGAAAAAGGTCGGTAAATGTCACTCAAATTTGAGTCAATTATTAAGGCATTCCAATAGTATATCCATGAGAAATTCCGGTGCATCTGAAGCTGTTTGAAAAATTTCCAGATTGGCTGTTACCGAGTCCCTATTCGTGTCTAGATCCTTGTGCCAATTTTCCTTCCTTTTTCTTCATTCTATAGAGCCATGGTGTAGTCCCAAGATCCATTATTTTTGTACAAAATTACATGCTAATGGCATCGATATCCCACATAAAGGAACCAAATTGATATCCTTTGCAAGTCTTTTTTCTTTTTCAATGACTATATGCTTAATCTCAATTAAGAAAATTCAAATAGGTAACAATATTGATGAAATCTTGTACGATCATGATGGTATAAAATAGAGAGCTTCTCTTGGTTTCAGAGATAATTTATCCTCTTGAACAAAGGCCAGCCATTTGCGTGGAGGTGGAAGCTACATGTATCTCCCCCTCACTTCCCTCTCAATTGATCCCCAAAGCCCAATCTATAAAATATAAAAAAAAAAAAAAAAAAAAACGTCCTATTAAGATTCATGCACTTAGAAACACAATTTTTTTTTAATGGGGTGATCAAATTGATGTGTTTCTAGTAAATGATATTTCTAGTCTACCACGTACTTTACTATATTGACAGCTATTTTGGGTTTCAAAATAATAATTAAACAACATGTAACCTAGGATGTAAAAACATTATATAAAACTTGAAAACATGTAATTAACCCATGACATTGAAAGTAAATTATTTTAAGAGAATAATTCATATAAATTAAAATATTATAGAGTCACATACCTAATCCAACCTCAACAATATTGTAATCATCCTTATTCTCTATCTTGATATTTTTCATCGAACTTCACGACATCTATATCATCATTTTAGTTGTGAAGCGATGTTGAAAAGTTGATGATATCATCATCATCATCAATGTCATTTTCGAGCATATTTTTCATCGACATCATCATCGAGAATTGCAATGGCCATGCTCCTATGCTATATCATGAATTCAATAGCCGTCTTCTTCATCATCAGCCTCCATGATCTTCCCGATGCGATATTACATTTGAATCATCTTCTTGATATTCAATATCATCTTCTTCCTGTAAATAGAGTATACTTAGTGGACTTCCTTTTGGATCATATCTAACAACAAATGAACAATCCATCTCACCTGGAACATTCGAGTAAAAAACCTATTCACATTGGCTGGAAAAACATAACGATCATACAATATCTTTCGAGCTTATCGTTATTTTAATCATTGGAAATTAGATTTGGCGTAATTTGGAATAGCAGGTTCTTTCCTCTTTATCGTTCATTGCATTAGTAAACCTATACCATTTGACATCAAACATAAAATAATTTGAAGGAATTAAATTTACACTCCAAGTATATCATTTAAATATACTATCTATTTTCTGATTCTTGAGGATGTCATCCTCGGTATTAGTAACACGGAATCTTTGCGGTTATCCCACTATCATAAGTTTTCTTAGTTTCATCCAATTGTTTGATCGAAATTTATGACCATTGCATCGCATAGCCTTGTGGTGTTTCAAACGCAATATATGGATCAGTTTCCCTCATAACATTGGCATCTTTGTTATGACAAGCTTCTCTAACCAATTCGGATAATTAGTTGCCTTGATAACCTACCTCCATTGTGTTGTTTTACATCTTTCAATCCATACATTCATCCGATCCAAGAGATTGTTTGCAATATATAAATCCATTCCATCCTCTAAGAGCAAGCTGAATCAAAAACATAATTCGCAATATTAAATATTATAACGTACAATATAGAGGTAATTATAAATATTTATAATTTATGAAATAAATTATATTAATATATTCAATAAGTATGATCATATACACAAAAACAAAACTTTATATTATTAATATAAATTTTCACAATTGATAATATATTACCTCTCATTTTTTCATTTTACCTTTCCCCAACGGTCTCCGATCTTAGATTTTTTGATGGATTCACATCCAAATCACGATCCATGGTTAGATTTGCTAATTTAGGAAGATCTTGACAAATATACACCATGGATTGATATACCATATATCCTCACCCATGAACCCTCAAGATGTGCTCTTTGTCTAACTAACACCTTCAATGATTTCCAAGTGTCTCTCCATCCACATTGACCTTGTGTGAGCAGGTCCACTGGGAATTTCAAATCTCCTCAACTTGGTGTATGGTGGTGTTCTTATGCATTGAAAAATGTAGGAGTATATACTTTTGCATTTCACACATTAGATGAGAATTTCTCTGTACAATACTTTCTCTCCATGTTCATGGATTTCTTTCAATGGAAATAATCTACATGAGATTGTGATACCAAGGAAAATAACATGTTTCAACATAACATAATGCATAATGTATTACATTACATTACAAATAAAACCGTGTCATTGGCTACAAAGCAATGAATTTTAAAGAACATTTTACATATAAATCACAGCTATGTCTTACCTCATGTATTTTCCAAGATCATATATAACTTGTTTGGCGTCGTTGTCAAAGTTGTTTGGGAGAAATAGAGGTAGAAAATATTGTAAAAAAAAAAAAAAAAAAAAAAAAAAAAAAAAAAAAAATGAATAATAAAATAAAATAAAAGATCTACAAGGCCAATATATATAAATATGTATACTAAAATTATTGCCTTAATGAAGGTATTCCAATCATTAATGTTTTACCCCACCAAATTCACCTTTCTTAGATTTAAGATATTTTTATGTTTGGAAAATACAAAGGCAGTGGGAATTTAATTCTTTGAATGACCTCTTTTACATCATTCTTTGTTTCTATTAATAGCCAGCGGAAGGTTATTTTGTTCTAGTACTCCATCTGATATATTTGAATTCGGATCACACTTCACATTGCATGATTGGCTTCTGAATGTCATTGCAAATTTTGACAATTTTCTTTGTCCCTCCTACCATCTATGATTTGCCATAACTTTTCAGTCACATTCTTCCTAATATTCATTGTATCAAACAAATGAAATATTTTTAGCTCCTCACAGTAGGGCAACCTCATCGAATTTGATGGATTATTGGGATAAGATTTCATTCCTCATTGAAGCCCATTATTAATACCTTCATGATGGTGCAGCAGCTAAGCAGGAAGCATAAAGGAATCACGAAATAATGATCAAATGGTAGAATTAAATTCAATGAGGATTAAATAAACATTCAAAACATTACATGATCTATGATACATTATGAAGTTGAGTACCTTAACGATTTCTAATATAATCCAACTTCCATAGGAGAGGTGCCATTATTTGTGGTTTTAAACCAACCTCTTCTTTCACATTTAAAAGATGTTTTTGTTAGTCTAGATACCTATAGTTTCTATTAGGAAGGAAGGTGCTATACTCACGTAAACACCATCTTTCCTAAAATTTTTGAATGGCGATGATACTTCATCTTAGGACCTACAAACTAGACATGCAGAGTTGCAACTGTTTAAATGACACAAATGGATTAATGTCAATTGCTCGATGAGATTATTTAAAAATTAAACATGCCATGATAACATTAAAATATTATATAGTGACAAGGTCATTAGAATACCCTTGCCACAAAAATGTGTTAGTCGAGGGACATGTAGATTGTCCATAAAATATTCTAGGAATTTAAATTTCTTCTCCCAGTTGGTTTACATATATGTCATACATTGTGATGCCATATAACTTTATTAGCTCATGATGGGCTGGAATATATACATTCATATATTTAACACAATTGCCTTACAGTTGTTTTAAATTACACACAATTACTAAAGGAATGATATCATATAATATATATAATTAAATAAATAAACAAAGATATTATGCAAAAATTGAAACAAGTAGAAATGTTAAAATTCAAAAAATTAATGTAAACAAATGCATGGAACAATGTTGTCAACATTATGTGCTCCCTCTTTATTGACATCCAAGGAGAGAATATTGTTGTTGATAACAAAAATGGGCCCCATTGAGTAAAATGAACCTAAGCTCTCTAAATGGATTAACAACGTATTTCTAATGACCTACATCATTATGGAGTTCATCTTTGAAATCGCCCATTTCCTCAATTTCCCTAAATCACGGAAGCTGACCGAAAAACATTGAAGAACACCATCACCTCCATACCTTACATGCATATTGAAATCCATAAATTGTGCTATCCTTTTGCACACTGGTTTTCAATCATTACCAAACGTGGAATTTTGGGAATATGATGAAGAACCTTTGGAGGCACCCTTTTTGTTACTTGATGGATTAGATATCTATGGATATGACATTGCAGACATTCTTTAAAGCATGTTGTCTATAGTATATAATATGGTCATTAGGACATGCATCTATAGTTTGATAATCCATTCCAATGTCTTTCATATTGGCATGTAAATATTGGTATGTACTACATAAAACATTTTATGGTGGTAACATAAATTCACCTAATAATTTACAACATAACAAATAACTTGTTGGTGTAAAGAATATTAATTGTAAAATTTGTTCTTATTTTACATTAATTAACATACTAAAAAAATATCATAAAAAAAATAAACATTTATATATAATATGATATGAAACATATTACATACCTTAGGATTCGTGTCATACAAGTGTTTGACAAATTATTCATAACCTTTAATTTCACTATAGCAACAATGTAAGCGGAGAGATTTTCTCTTGATCCTTCATAAAAGTAGTTGTTACCTTTTCTAATAGAGGTTCATACGTAAATACCAGCATTTTACATCCTCATCCATTTGCGAAAACAAATCTTGGATGATGCAACACCCCTACCTCGGCAGGGTTACGCTGACCTCCTAGTATTAGGATCGTTCTTAATCTCCCATCGAGTTTGAATTGACTTCTTGATCTCCCAGCAGGAAATCTTTCACACACACAGAATTGTGTATCCGCAGTACTTATGAGTTACACATTGCCAATGGCCACTAAGCCAACTCTCACTTGCGTGATTCTTTGTGGACCACAACCTTCACCCGGTTACTCAGGAGTTTCGACGAGAAACGGATGGCAATCCCTTTGACTCGCAAATCCTGAAACCAAAATTTCAAGCTGGTCGCTGGCTCCTCCCTTGAATTTTCTGGCCGTGACTTTTGATAAAACTTTGGAATTTATTAATTCATCACTTTGGAAATTCATGTATCGGTGAAATTCAATACAACAAGCCCTTCACTCAGTAGCTGAAATCACGATAAATTCTCACCATGAATCAATGGATCAAGCTCCCCGTGACCCGACGGTCCTGATTCAATTAGGATTTCATGAATCGGGAGTTCAAAACTCTTGAATCCAAGTCACAAAACTTATTTCGCCAGATTCTGAAAGATGAAATATGGGTGCGAGATCAATGATTCTCATTGATCCGGATCCAACGACATTGTTCATGGGCTTCGATTGAATGACCCTCAGTACCAAAGCTTCTATTGATCTATTGTCCAGCTACTCACATGGAACCCGACAATTCTCCCTCGATAATTTCAACCCATCTATTTCCGGAAGCTTATCAAAGGGCTTCTACCCAATTACGCTAGCATCTTTCCTTGAATATGGCTTTCGAGGACTCCGGACCTCATTCTTCCTTTGAACCCTTCAAAGATTCTAACCCTTCTGAATTTGGAACTCCCACTGTAACTCCTAGAATCTAAGGAATCATTGCACACCTTGCATAATTCTGACCTTACAGTTCTTGACCCCTCAGCTTTGTACACTTCTTGCAACAATAGTCCTACAACCTTCCTCCTTGGTTGGCAAAGTCTAAGACTTAAACTCACCTACGCACACCTTGCACCCTGTTTTATACCTACATACGTAGGGTAGCGAGAACAAAAGTGATAAAACTCTGAAATTTTGAGATAAACTCGGTCTTGTCCGCGCACTCATCGAAGACCTTCCGCCACTCCTTGCGGATCCATCGAGGATGAGAAACAGGTGAAACTCCATACTCCTCTTCTACGCCTTCATATATTCACCATGAAATCAAGAGGGTCATACACATAGCATTGAAAAAAAATGCATAAAAGAGAATATAAAACAAAGCTGTAAACATACCATTCAAATGGATGTAAAAAGCCTTGATAACTAAGACGGCGTAATGAAATTGAATCAAAAGATTTCTCTATTAAGCTCAGAAATATTCTGTACATGGGTTCTTCTCTACATCTCTACAACTTACAGAATTATGAATAATCTACAATTGGGAATGATGCAATGATACAAGCGAGGGTGTCTTTTTTACCCATTTTTCCTCCTACAGTTCTAGTTGTCTAATCAGGATTAAAAGCTACCTAATTTACATTCATTTTTCAATTAAATGACTATTACATTTGATAGATGAGAGAAACTCTCAAGATCTTGTTTACAATCTCCCAAAACATAAATACAATCAGAAAATACGTTCTCCTAAGTATTACATTAATGTTCCTTCATTCAAATTCAAAGTGTCTCAAAATATGCGTTAAAAGTGCAGATTTCGGTATCCTTCACCTTTAAGCTTGCTTTGTTGGCTCGGCTTATGATGCTCCTACATCATACTCCTTCGGTTAGAATTCATGAACCTGTTCGCAGGCTCACGCATCATTGCTTACGTAATCGCTGGATGTCATGCTTTCCCCGTGACATTCAATCAGATGTCTTTTCCATTTGACCGAATATTCAAAGTATGTTTTCCTTTAGGTCTTCTTTCCAACTCTCTGATCAATTATCTTATCTTTAAACAACTTGAAACTTTTCTCTGCTTTCTCTGTCCAGCTGAAAATAGTTATGTCTTTTCTTGACTATGTCAATCATTGGTGCACATATCCCACTAAAATTCACGATGAACTTCTGTAAAACCTAACCAATCCGTAGGAATTTCAAAGATGCTCTTTGGCGATGGCCAATATCGATTACTTTGCTTCTCGAGGTCCATCTTTAGCTCACTCTGAGAATCCCGCAAAGATAAAATAAATGAGCTCTTTCTTCATGAAATATGATCAATTTGGTCTCATTGGCAACCCACCTTTCCAAATAGCTCAAAATGGATTTCTGGCAAATTTGGCAATTTAATATTTTAGCAGTTTTAAGTTCTGAACTTTTCGAGGGGCCATTTTGAGAGCCCTAAACGATGTTTTTTTTGGGTGTATGTGCTCTAAGAATTCATAACATCTACGATGCTATTTTGTCTTGACGATGTAGGCATTGGATAGATCTTTTCCAGCGAGCTATAAATTAACCTAAGCGAAATCGGTAATACCGAAGTTACAATACGGGGAATTGATGTACTCACTTACCCAAGCAGGGCCCACATGACTTTTGGTAGCTTATCTCTGAGAAGTTAGGTTTTTGGATATTTTGATACTTTTGGATTCCCATTTATTGTAAAAGGGCCAGAGCCTCATTGTAATCATCTTCTTAGAGATCACGGTAAGCAGATCCTCTCTTCTCGGAGATAAAAGAACACCCACCATTCTAGTGAGTCTTTCTTTCTGTATTTTTCGATCTGCGTACATTTCTCAGTTAATGAAATCATGTATTCGTATATCTATGTTTCTGGATTTGCATCGGTAAACTTCATATTGAATATACGCAATATCTTTGTGCATTCTTTATTATATCTCCACTCTCATTTTAAATGCAGAAAATAATCCGGATCAAATGGCTTTCCAACTTCAAGTTATCAGCTTAACTTCTCTTCGTAACCTCCTCATTCTTGCAGCTAAATCTTCAAATATTCTTCCTCGATCTTACTAAAGATCAATATATCATCAAAGATACACAATCACAAACTTGAGAAATCGCTTCAAGACTTCATTCATCAACCTCCATAAAGTACTTGGTGCATTAGAATCCGACAAGCGACATGGAAGCAAGACATTCATCTGGAGTCCTTCATTTATTTTGAATGCTATCTTCCATTCATCACCTTCCTCATTCCATGCTTCGATGATACCCATTGTTCAAATCAATTTTTGAAAAACCCTTTGCTCCTCCAATCAATCCATCAAGTCATCCACCCATCCTAAGTAAAGGAAATCTATACCTAATGGGTGATTTTGTTTATATCTCTTCAGTCGGTGCATTCTCTAGCCACCATCCTTTTTTTATGGATTTAACATTGTAAATTACAACACATGGACTCAATATTTTTCTAACCAACCCTTTGTCCATCAAATCTTGGACTTGTCTCTTAACCTCTTCATTCTCATGTGACGTCAATATGTACACTTCTTTTTTTGGTAAACTTTGCTCCCGGTATAAGATCAATATGATGAAAGCATACTCACGATAGAGTGGCAATGAACAGATGTTGTCCACCTATATCAACAAACTCCTCCAACAATTCTAAGACTTCAACTCCCCTGTGCACACCTTGCTGTCTGTATTATATATTTGGTATGAGATCAAAAGTATTCCCTCTGAACTTTTTGAGATAAAGAGCTGGACCCTCGTCCATGCACTCCTGTCACGGATAGCTACTTCCTCCTTACGGGATCCATGGATGAGAAACAATTGAAACTCATACTCCCTCTTCTCACGGACTTCATATATTCACCATTAAATCAAGAGCATTCATACACACACATAACATTGGAACAAAATGAATATGAGTATAACTCATTGTAAACATAACCATTGACATATACAAACAATAAAGCAGACAATGCCATAAAATTGATTCAAAGCTTTAATATATTAGTTCAAGTATTCATGTACACATGTTCTTCTCCTATCTTTGTTGCTCTCTATAGATGTACCATTTTGTGATACAATGATACCAAGCAGAAGCGTCTTCGTTTTTTTCCCTCTCCCCATGTCTATTCCATCCTAATCCAATTAAAAATACTAACTTACATTCATTTCAATTCAATGCCTCCTTAGCCTATGGTCAGAGAAGAATGATCAAGATATGTTTACAATCTCCCAAAACATATTCCGTCATTCTCCTAACTATTGCGGTAATGTTCCTTCATTAAGTCAAAGTGTCTCCAAAATATGCATTGTGATTTATTGCCGATTTTGAAAATGCTTCTACCTTTGTGCTTTACTTTGTTGAATTAAGCTTACGATGCTCCTGCACTCCATTGGATCATTTGATTTGTCCCATCATATTCTTCCATGGGACAAGTCAAATGATCCAATATTTGTTTTGTCCCATCATCTTCTTCAAGAGATCCTCATTTGCTTGGTCAAGATGAGGATGATTATCAACATGCAATATCATACTAATGCTTGGTTGTATTCCGCTGAAGTTAAGAAACTCTAACTTTATAATTATAAATAATCATGCAAGGAATTAGTGTATACTATAACAAACATTCAAACAATACACACACACACACACACACACACACATATATATAATTTTATATAGAATGACAAAATAAAAAAAGATAATGAATATAGCTAATTGTGGGATGATATTCATTGATGTATCAAGTAAACCCATATTTCCTCCGAAATGGCACATAGTTGTTTTCTAATAAAGTTCTTATGGGACGTCTGAGGCAGCATTTTTTACAAGGGAAATAACCTCTACCATCACCCTTCTCACCCAATTTACCTTTTTTACCTTTAACAACATTCTGTGACATTTTTCACACAAAAATACCCTTTTTCGTTGTCGTTGTTATAGCAAGATTGTAGCAACATCTTTAAATCATCAAATATTTATAGTCAATTTTAGGTCACTATCGTCATAATTAAAATGACGTGATAAAAATATTCTTTACCCTATTTATTTTAGGTCATTTTAGGTCTGAATTTTGGGATGAGTAAGTAAATGGCTCTTGCAATGGACAAACTTCGTCCGCGCGATCTTAAATGAACATTGACCATAATAATTTTTCCAAACTACATCGTTGAATGCTTGTGAAGATATGGGATGGATTTGAAAAAATGTTTTTTCTTTCAATATTTAACAATTGAAAGAGTGCTTTAATGTAGTGGTCATTCACAGAAATTTTTCAATATGTAGTAGTGCCAAATTGCATGTGACAAGAAAGTGTAAAATTAGATTTTCCATCCAACATGAGCTATATAGATGAGGTAGATATTGGTGTTATTCCTTTGGATATTTGTGTGGTATTGTGTGTTTGGAAGCCACTTATATGATAGGAGAGCCATTTTCATCATCATGAGAACAAGTATCATTTATTTAAAAATTGAATTGAGTACATTGCATCATGAGAACAAGTATCATTTATTTAAAAATTGAATTGAGTACATTGTTAGAGCACATACAAAGAAGATGAATTTTTCACTTACAAATGCTGGACAAATGAAAAGACTAGTCAATGCTAATAAGAACCTTGTACTTTTTATGACTAAACACAAATACAATGATGAAGAACAAGTTCTCAAAGGATGTGATACAAAGTTAGAATCTGATTTGTATGAGGTTGATAACAAAAATGTTGACATGTTTCAGGAACCAAAGGGATTGCCTCCTAAAAGGGGTGTCCAACAAGATATTCTATTGCAATAAGGAGGTCCTATTCCAAACATTGACATGTGAAGGATGTCAGACATGGAGAATTTTGAAAATGGAAAACAAGCCCAAGAGTTTATTGACAAAAGGGTCATCAAACCAAGCACTTCACCATGCAGGTCACCAATTGGTTTGGTACCAAAGAAATATTGTATATGGAAAATGTGGGTAGATTTCAGAGCCTTGAACAAGACTACATATATGATTGCTGAAGGAGACAATTGGAAGAAATATTTGAAAGCAAAGCAAGCTCCATTGCATGCCTTGAAAATCTATGTTCTTCACTTGGTGATAAGGTATAAGAAATAATTTTACGATAAAGTTGTTGATATGCTTACTAGGCCTATTGTTAGTGCTTTAGTTATTTTCAAGCATAATCCTATCATGCATAAGAGCTATTTGGAGCAATATGCTTTAGATGCTAATGGGAAGAATGTTTATGCAACTTTATGTTGTGCTAACCAAGTTGAGGAGTTGGATTCCTATGTGCGTGGTAAACTTTTTTATCTTGGTAAGCTATGTTTTTCACAGGGTGAAAGAGTCAACAAGATAAGGGAAGAACATTCTTCTCTTGTTGCTGGCCATTTTGGTATGGGAAAGATGGTGGATAGATTGCAAAGCATCCTAAGTTTTTGGATGAATATCTACATTACTTTCATCATGTTTATAAACAGACCAAGAAGTTCATTGAACCAATTTAGTTTGTGTAGCAAACTGTTCAAGAACAGTTGAGAAAGAGCCAATCAAAGTACACAATAAGGCATGACAAGTTTCATATTGGTCTCAAAAGAACCAATCCAAGCAAGGCTGGATGGATTGAGATTGTAAGGGTTAGGGAATTGTACTCTCATCTACAGATTGACTAAAAGTAGTCTTTTGGAGGTCCAACTTCCCAATGGGGAGGTGTGATCTAGTGGATCAAATTGTGGTCAAAAGTCAAAGTACTCATAATCACTTCAAATAGGACATGTGCGTAGGCCTCGATGTTACGAACCCAACACAACTTGAACGAGATCAAACATACATCATATGAGCGAGATATCATGTTCTGTTTGTTTTTCCAAACATAATTTTTTTTTGGCTAACTATACAATCGATACAGTGATGATGTGGCAGATGACCTTACAGTCTGTACGATCGTATAGGTGCTGTGGAAGTGATGTGTTGGAAGATGTGGGAGAATGGTATTTTGAAACGTGTCCTCATATTGGTAAATGGTATGGTGCCATGTGGCCTAGTCGTGGGTTGCCACGTGGCACCCCTCCATTGGTTTGGAATGGTAAAAGTTTGTGACTCCATGGGAGTCAAACCCGCGACCTCTGGGCGTGGGGGAGTGACTTGGAAGGGTCAGGCTACCAAACCTCCCATGGTGTTACTTGTTAACTATGGTGTAAACTTTGTATTTGAATTGCAATGGAGTTTCGTTTGGTGGAGTTAAGGGCTGGGGCCTAGCCCCAACCCTCGATGCTTTCCATATAACCGTTACATGTAACCACTCCTTTTATGTTTGGCGCACATGAGTTTTATGGGTACAAACCCTAGTTATACACACACCATAGCATATTCCCCTTTGCTATATGTTTGGTACACAGACTATGGTTTGGTGCAACCCCTGTTTTGGTAAGCCCGCAATCTATTCCATACGACCTATGTCATATAACCTACTCATGTCAATGGTTAGCGCTTAGTTGTGGTTTCATACCACTTAACATACAACCATTGTACTAATATTTGGCATGAGTATCAACGTTAACACACCAACAATCAAGTTTCCATGTGCCCGCCATTTGTTAGCACCACACACACTTTTGCAAACGGGCCCAATTTAGGTGCTGGGATGTGGCCACATGCCCCCCCATGTGACCAACACCTCCGCACAAAGGGGAACTAAACTTGCTAACTATTCAACAGTTTCCCTCATTTTGCAGGATGCACACATGTGTTGGGTTTTAGGCCTAGTAACTCTACGGGAGACAGGTTATTCTGTCACAGGTGCGTTTTGGCAAGCAGGTACAACAAACTTGAAGGGGAAAACTTCCAGGAGGTGTAACTTCATTTTTTGGCCAAAACAGGTGCCGCAAAAGCCCAGCTAAAGGTTTTTGGATGTTCTAAAGCCATCCATTTTTTATTCTGAGCACTGTAAGAGCTCCTTTTGTAAGCATATTTAAAATGATCCAAGGGAAGCTGGACCAAGAGATGTAGCCCAAGAGAGGGGTGAACTCCTTTATCATTTGCTATGTTATGTGTTCATTGTTGATGGTTTTTATCAGTTTGATATGCTACTTCTGTTTAAGTAAAACTCACTAAATTTATGTGTTAGTAACTTGATCCAACTACCCAAACACATGCCATTTTACACTTGCAATTTAAAGAGATAAAGTCTTCTTCTTTTTTAAGATCTATTGGAAAMTTATTCATTCCATTTTCAGATCAAGTAGCCTGACCCACGGGGATTAGTAAAACTAGGGTTTCCTTAGAGATTCCTATTCACCACTACAATTTCGAAACTCTTGTACTCCTTAGTATTCGCTACCTCATATTTTACTGTCACAAACTTAGCCAAACTATCACAAGTTCACTAGAATATGTTTAATATAATAAGTGAGTGAATGTGTTTGTGAATGAATCTTTCAGGTGTATTTATACTTTTTTTGGGTAACCTATTTCATTAACTTAGGGGCTTATTAACTTTCTTTTTACAACCAGTTTACCCTTTCATTAAAGAATTTTAGAAAACTAGGGGATTCTTGACCATTCTTAAGGGATTCTAACTTCACAAGGCCATAAATCCTCAACCACGAGGAACTACATGGAAAACCACCTATCACTAGAAATGATATGATGAGGAATATCCATCCATGAATGAGTTACCTTCATTTACTCTGTCCTTCATGACCTAATTCCATGACCAACTATGGGATCCTTAACCATACTTAGGTACTTCTTGTAGAATTCTTCAAATCATCTTCCCATAAGGGCCATGATTAGAGATACGCCATAAGTGGACCAATTTGGAGACTTCTCAAAATACACCCAACACATCAGTTGAAATCAATCCACTACTCATTGACATCAATGACAACCAATTGTCCAACAATACCCCCCTTTGGCATTGATGGAAACACTTATGGCATGGGAACATTCATGATCCTTGTTTGCACAGGGGCATACCTAGGGTTCAACGCTTCAACAATGCACCAACAAAACCCTAACTACTGACCCTTTTGGCAACACCTACGAAGCAAATGCAGTCTCACCTGAGGTAGAGGCAGGGGGGGTTGTAGGACTCAAGTGTCTACAACCTAGCTGGGACACGAATTTGTGATTACAAACTTCAACAAAGCACTTAGCCAATATTATGCATTCAATTATCGTTCTTATTCACATTGCAAATTGACCCTAATTGTAGATTAGCGCAATAGTAATCAATATTAAACACATCTAAGCATTAAACACATAGCATCAGAGTAGATCTAGAATTTATTCATATATCAAGCACTAATCACCAATGGATCTACCTATCATACATCCAAAATAGTACACTAAGAAAATATAAACATAGCCATTGTGAACACATAGCACCAAGCACAATAACACATGATATACATGGTTCACCCTTTCCCTAGGGCTACGTCCACAAAACTGAGTTTCTTGATATATTATAGGAAAACATATAGTTCTATTGGTGCACTTAGCTTATAGATATATCTCTCTTTTTCATCTTCTCTCCCCTCCTTGTGCACCCAAATGCAAGGTTGATCTTTGCACTCAGTTGAATATCTTACAATACACCAATATTCTCACAACACAATGCTTTCTCTCATGCGATCAATAATAATCACTCCCTTAACCCACAATGACGAACTTAGAACCAACCCATCCTAGGTCCTCTAGAACTTTATTTGTACATTACACAAAAAACGTCTAGGTGTCAAAACCCTAGATCCCCAAATCCTAGGTGTCTAAAACCCTAGGTCAACTTGACCCGCATTTTTAGGGCTTTGCTAGCATGTCTCTTCTTCTTTCCCACGCAGTACTCCAAAGCATGAGTTGGTGTCTTTTTCTGCTTGTTGAGTTGTCCATGATCCATCTTCCTTGCTAATCTGTCCTCCTCATTCCTCTCGTTCAACGACTCATTTTCCCTCACTTCGCTCCTTTTCTTCTTCTTCGACCACTTCGACCCAATATCAGTCACTGTTCCTTCTACACAGTTTTTACTTCACCTTTCTTCCTGAATCTTCTCTTTCTTCCTGAATATTCACTTTCTTCCATAACCAAGGGCCAACAGGCCCCCAGGCCCCAAACACTCACACGTGACTCATCTCGAGGCATTGTAGGTTTGAACCTTCTGTTTCACTTCGACTTCAGACTGCGCAAAGCACCTTGTGATTTCTGCTCTGTCCCTCCCTTCCTTGTGCAGATTGTCTTTTTTTGTGTCTGGTACCCAGTTTCAACTACACCTGGTACCTAGACCCTTCTTCTTATKCTTTTACTGAGAGCTGCGAGGCAGTTGGTTGTCATAGTACAATTTCAACCARCTCTCATTCACTAAACCTTCCTTCTATTCTCCATTCAAGGTCTTCAACTATGCAGCTCCTCCTTCTGTAACATTTGCAACCTCATATGGCCCAAGCCAATGTGTCCTGAAATTCCCTAGATGCTTCATGAACTTGATGTCATATACCAATACTAGATCTCCTTGCCTAAATGCTTTCTTTTTGATATGCCTGTCATGGTAGGCCTTCTCTCGTTCCTTCTGTACCTACTGATGGAATCCTGCTATGAACCTATCTTCTTCCAATTCTAACAACTGCACGAGCTTGTTTTGAACAACGCCAATGTCATCCATATCTGTGAATGCTGCAATTATTAGACTAGGAACCAAATATTCCATAGGTATGACTACTTCTAGGCCATAGACTAGCTTAAAGGGAGTTTGGATTTTCAGCTTCTTGCAAATGGTTCTATAAGCCCATAACACTGTGGGTACTCTCAAATCCCAATCATCTTTGTTTACACTACAAATCTTTGTCATCACTGTCTCCAAGATCTTATTGAAAGCTTCGACTGTTCCATTCACTTGTGGGTGGTATTGTGTACTCTTTTGATGATGAAATTCAAATCCCCAAGTCAAGGCTTCAATAGTATTATTAATAAAGTGTGTACCTTGATCACTCATCAATGTCTTTGGGCATCCAAATTGGGTTATTATATCATCAAATATGAATTGCGCAGCTGTAGTTGCACTACAGTCCTTAACTACTCTTGCTTCTGCCCATCTGGTCAAATATTTTGTTGCAGTGATGATGTAATAAGCTCCTGTGCGCTTTTCTGGTAGGTTGATAGGTCCCACAAAATCAATGGCCCATTTATCAAATGCTTGTAATGTTAATTGCGGTGCTAAAGGCATCTCATCTCTTCTGGAAGGCTCCCCAACTCTTTGGTATACATCGTAGGCTGTGTAGTATTCCTTAGCATCTTTGTGTAAAGTGGGCCACCAGAAAAGCTCTGAGAACTTTCTACACTCTTTATTTTCCTGTATAATGTCCTCCTGTGATGCCCTCATGTGATTTTGCCAAAATCAATGGTCTTTCTACCTCCATAACACATCTCCTTAGGATCTCATCAGGTCCCATCTTATAAATTTGTCTAGCTATAAGTAAAAAATCTGCAACACGAACTACCAATTGTTTCTTCTAAATGACTGTATATTTGCATGGTGCATTCCTGTTGATAGGAACTGGACTATCTCGGTGAAGTGATCGTCAAACTTTTTGATGGCTAACAATTGTGCATCTGGTAGTGTATCCTCCAAACTTGTAGGTTCCTCTCCATGTTCTAACCTTGACAAGCGGTCAGGTCCCTTGTTCATTCTCCCTAGCTTGACCACAATCTCAAAATCATATTCCTGGAATAACAGTAGCCATCTGCATATTCTTCCCCCCAACAATGGTTTTTTGACTAGGTATTTCAACGCATACTGATAAGTGAACATCATAAAATTTCCTCCCAACAAGTAATGATGAAACTTCTGCAATACATACACCATGGCTAAACCTTCTCTCTCAGTGGTAGTGTAATTTATCTCAGCTATAGAGAGATTCCTGCTAGCAAAGGATAACATATGGTCAATATCTCATGCTCCTGGTTGTGCTAACACTGCTCCTAATGAAATAGATGAAGCATCGACATGCACATGGAATTCCTTACTCCAATATGGGAAAACCAGAATGGGCGCAGTGACCATTTTCTGTTTCAGTGTGTCGAAGCTCTGCTGACATTCCTCTGACCATTGGAACTCACAATATTTATTTAATAACTGCTCCATAGGTGTTGTTATCTCTAAATAGCCCTTGATGAAATTTTTGTAGTATCTCGTATGTCCTAGCGCAGTGCATAGCTATCTAACCAAAGTAGGAGGAGGTAGATCAACAATGATGGCAATCTTGGAAGGATCTACCAACAATCCCTGCTTACACACAATATGGCCTAGCATCACTCCAAAGGGAAAAAATAAGATACACTTCTTCAGGTTCAGGGTAATCTGACATTGCCTACACTTATCCAACATTATTCTTAAGCATTCAATATGATTTTTCAATAAGCTAAAAACAGTCCAATCATCAAAATATGCTTCCAAATATTTATGTAAAAATTCCTTGAATTCTTTGAACACCACCCTAGAAAATATGGCTGGTGCATTCTTTAGTCCGAAAGGCATCATTGTGTACTAGAAAGAACCCCATTCTATTTCAAACATGGTCTTATGGTGATCTTCCTTAGCAATCCTGATCTGATGATAACCTGAAAATCCATATGTGAAGGAGTAAACTTCCTGTCCTCCCACATTATCTAACATTTCATCAATAAACAGTGTAGGGAATGGATCATGTAAGTATGCATCATTCAACTTCCTTAAATCTACACAGATTCTGATCTCTCCTGACTTCTTATCTTGGACCACCATAGGGATAATCCATTCTGATTCTTCAACAGGTTCTATGATTCCTGCTTCCAACATTATGTCTAATTCAATCTTGACTTTCTGTTTATACCCGGGATTCAGTCTATAAGGTCTCTTCTTGACTGGCCTTGCATCTGGTTTCAAGGGGATATTCATTTCTCCCATGGGCCTTTTAATTCCCTTCATGTATGTGAACTTGGTTGGGAACAAGTCCTGATATTCATGCAGTATTTTTGTGATCTTATCAATAGTGGCATCATCCCAATAATCTCCAACGTTTGCGAGCTTAGGTGCTTGCTCTGTTCCAATATTAACTTTCTTGATTTTGATTGGCTTTNGAAGGGTAGTTCGACTCTTGGTCCTTCTATGACTCTTTGTCCTTCAATTTCTGTGATGTTCACATTCCTAGGATCATCGTCTTCATTAGCATTGATATTGTAACAACCTTGCAGTTTCGGAAGAGGTGCAGTCCATTCATCCTCTTCTTTTTCCATAGGGAGGTTAGGTGCCTCCTCAAAGACTTTCTATCTTACAACTTGTAGAGCTTGATCTACTGTGGGGTACTGACTTTCAAATAAAAATGTAGCTATAAATTTTTGAGTCATACCTTACCAATCTGAAGTGGTGAGGCGTAGTTCTGCTTAAAGGTACCAATTTATAGGTGTTGTTTCCAAAGTGTTAATGAATTTATGCACCCACTGTTCCTGAGGAATGCTGCTCTAGGCCTCCTCAAAATTTTGCACATGGTCCTTTGGACAACGCTAACCCGTGTATCAAACTTCACACCCTTCGATTTGGTCTAAAAAGCGAATTGTCATCAAAGTGTGACATTGCACCCATTTCACGATGTTCTTCTTGTGTGTTCCCCACCATCTCATTGGCGTTGCTTTCAAGGCTTCATCCAATGCCAACAGTCACTTCTATACTAGTACAATTTCTTCAAATTTTGACAAGCATGTTTCTAAATGATTTAAGCCATCAAATGTGGGCAGATTTCTTACTTCTGTGCCAATCCAGTGAACTTCCATAGTCAATATGGCACACCTCCATGCAAAAACTTCATATATTTTGTTCTTCTAGTTCTCTAGTGCTTCTTCCAAATCTGATGAGCATGCGCTATCACTTTGCCAGCTTAAGTTCCCATTTGTTGTAGGATCAATGTAATCCTGTTGTCTAGCTGTTAATATATATATATTTTCTAGTTCATAAGCACAGTCTTCTTCTCTGATGCATTCTGTGTATCTGTGACCTTCATCAAGATTAAGAGGTGCAATGAACCTAAGTCCATCACCTTCGAATTCCATTCTTCTTTTCTTTAATTGAACCACAATAGAATTGTTGAAATCCCAATCAATTCCTAACAACGCAGGATAATGACAACTATCATCAACTATCTCAATCACCTCGAAGTCCGCAAACATCCGTACCCCATCGATGTCTATAGGGACATGCTCTAGCCTTCCAAAGGGACTTACTGCCTACTGATTAACCATCCTGAGCCTGATAGGGGAGTAAATCAACTTAGGTGTTCCCATCAGTTCCCATGTCTACTTCGTCATAACATTGACTTCTGATCCCAAGCTGAGGACCACATAATCTATGTCATAGTCTCCAATCTAAGCATTAAGGTGTATTTCCTTATTTGTCCTTCTCTTCCTGACTACTTGATGTACTACTCTATTCAACAAAGGGTCTACCTTCCTTGGATCATACTGTCTGATCAAGTGTTGTATTTCTTGTACAACTCTTTCATCCTTAAACAAATTAATGCAAGTACATAAAAATTCCATAAACTTGCTTACCTCTTTTCCTTCTCCTGGCGAAGCAGACTAATCAAATTCCAAAGGAATTCCACATTCTCTCACTTTTGGTTGTGTCTTTGATGAAGAAGCCCGATCTCTTCCAAATTCTCTTCTTGCCTCTTTAAACATCTGCTTTTCTTTCCTCGGATCAAACACTTGTGTCTTCTCTGTAGCTCTTCTGACCCTAGATTATTATGTAGTCTTTTCTAGAGTCACTCTATATTCTCCAATAACATCGCCTCCTCTAGTGATAACAATGACTCTAGGATCCTCTCCGCGAGGTTCTGCTAATATTAATTGTACTTGTTAGTTTCCTCCTTTCCTCTCCTAAAGTTTAGATAACAATGATGGACAATATTCAATAACATGTTCAAATAAGTTACAGTAACTGCAAGTGGTACAAGGGTTCTGACAATCCCTTTCCAAGTGTCCTGGCTGTGCATAGTTATAACAAGTGATCTGACCTCGACCTAAGACCATTCCTCCTCCTTGTCCTTTTCCTCTGAATCCACCACGAGGGTTGAAGTTCCTTGGAGAATTAAACTGTGTAGCATTTCCTTCCTGTTGCATCTCTCCTTGAATTATATATGTATCTCTTGAAATTTCATGCATGAGGTCATAAGATCTACAATCCTTCTCATCATACCCCATAGATTTACAAAATGTGCAATAAAGATTATTAGTTGTCTGGACATATTTTTGCATGTAATAACATTCACCAGGGTGATGTCTATTTCTACATACCTCGCACCAGAGTAGAGTAACCTATTTTAAAGGGATTGGAGCTCCAGAGGCCAAGTACTCATGAAATAGGGGACAATGCTCCTTATCATGGCCTTTTGATTTGCATCTGATATACCAGATGTCCTCTCTTTTATATTTTCCCTTGTCTTTCTTCATATCTTTGACCTGTAGAGATACACTAGTTAGTTGACTCAAAATTTGACTCATACCTGAGCTGGATTCTCCCATAGGGGCTAATTCTAGTTTCATGGAGATCTCCAATGCTTCAACCTATGAAGAAAACTTCTGTTGCATTAGAGTAACTCTGATATGTTGTAAGAGGGAATTAATGAACCATTCTTTGTTCTACTTGTTTGGGATCTAAAAACTCAAACAACCTGTCAAGGTCTTAAACCTCTAATCAAACTCCCAAATAGGTTCAACTACTCTTTGCTTGATTTCTTTCAGTTTTTTAATGCACTGTGACTCCGACTTGGGTTTCTTGAACTCTACACTCAATTCATTCTTGATATCATTTAGTGGTTTAGGTTGTGCAAATCCTTTAACAAACTTCATGTACTAGCTCAATGTGCGGTCTCTTAAGGTAGTACTAAACCGATCTCTCTTAATAACTTCGTCATTGAATTTCTTAATACTTCATACAACTTCGCATAAGAACCAATGTTGATCATGATCTTTAGATCCATCTCCTCTAAATATAGGTAGCCTCATCTCATCTGCCATAGATCTTCTTAGGTTTCTTGACTGACTATGTACTGAACTGCTGGTAAAAATTCTCTGAGTGCTTTGATAGCTCTGGCTACTCTAGTTACTTAATGATGCTAAAACAACAGGAGGAGGAATAGTACTTACTTCGACGGTTAGCATAGTTCTTGAAGTTTTCGATTCTTCTTGACGAGGTTCTTTAGTCTTCTCATCCTTTTCCCTAGCAGACCCTGAATGTTCCGTGTTCAATAACTCTTGTTCTTCTCCACTATAGAACCCTTCGTCCTGTGCCAGTGGTTCGTGGTTCTGCTCAAACAGGTTTACTAGAGGGACCTCTATGAAGGTTCTCCCACTGCATGTATGTCCCACCTATGCATCACTATTGCTGTCTGAATTCTTGAACATTAGCTCTTCAATTTGACCAATCACTGTATCTTCAAGATGTTCTTCTCATGCAATAACATCTCGATATTCGACTTCAAAAAGTGTAAAATTTTTCCTCTCGGTCCCTTAAACAAATACCTCTCTTCTTGGGTATATGACTCTACTCTATCAATAGAAAACTTGGTAATGTACCCTCCAATAGTGCTATCAAACTAGTGATCTACTACTTTTGACACAACATTATCAACTCTCTTGACCTTCTTGATCAACGTCGACGTCCAAACCACATGTGGTCTAGATCCGATCTCAAACTGGGTATCTGCTAATCTAGCTAACCACTCATAGCTCCTTATGAATTCCTCCAAAGAAAATATCGTGTATATCGGTAAAGATATACATTCCCAACCAATCCTCTATACTTATATTAGGTTTTTTATTCTGAGCCTCATGAGTGAAGTCCTTCTGTTTTTCTTCTATCCACTTCTGAATCTCTATCTTCAATGGAAACCACCTTGACATTCCCTCAAGAAGATCCCAGTCTCGACAATAGAACCATTTGTTTGCACAGGGGAAAACCCAGGGTTCAACTCTAACAACACACCAACAAGCCCTAACTACTGGCCCTTTCATCAACACCTGCGGAGCATATGCAGTCTCACCAGAAGAAACACTAGGGGGTTTCAGGACACACGTGTCTACAACCAGAGGAAATGCAAGTGGATTCAAAAGAACAACAAACAAAGATCTAGTTATTCCTTTACGAACTAAAGTCTACTTCGCACAACTATATCTTAGATCTAGAACAATAATGCAATAAAAAAATAACAGAAGGCAAAGAACACAACATCAATCACACATAAAAACAATATATATGTGGTTCACCCTCTCCTTATGGATACATCCACATAATTGTGTTTCTTGATATATTATAGGAAAACATACAGTTCTATTTGCGCACTTAGCTTGCAAATATCTCTCTCTTTCCCTTCTTCTATCCCCTCCTCGCGCACACAGCTGAAGATCTTAAAATACAACAGTATTCTCATAGCACAATGCTTTCTCTCATGCGATCAATAATAATCACTCCCTTAACCCACAATGTCGAACTCAGAACCAACCCATCACAGGTCCTCTAGACCTTTATTTATACATTACACGATAAAAGTCTAGGTGTCAAAACCCTAGATCCAAAAACCCTAGGTCAACTTGACCCATGTTTTAAGGGCTTCTCCAGCCTGTCTCTCCTTATTTCCCATGTGATAATCCAAAGCATCCGTTGGTGGATTTTTCTGCTTGCTGAGTTTTCCACGATCCATCTTCCTTGCTGATCTGTCCTCCTTGGTCCTCTTGTTCAATGACTCGTTTTCCCTCACTTCGCTCCTTCTTTTCTACTTCTTCGACCACTTTGACTCAATATTAGTCACTGTGCCTTCCGCGTAGTTTGTACTTCACCTTTCTTCCTAAGTCTTCACTTTCTTCCTGAATCTTCACTTTCTTCCTAAATCTTCGCTTTCTTCCATAACCAAGGGCCAACACTCTTGCTCATGCTCCCCTTGTGATCATTGCTACCCCTGTGACCATCGCTCCCCATGTCTCTAAGCATCTATTGTTTCTCTCCATTTCCATTCATCTGTTATTTCTCTCCTCCTTTGGCATTAATGGTAAAGGGTAATCCTCCTTGGGGCTACTCCTCATATCTAAAATTTCCTTTGAGATTCTCCCCTTTCTGAACTGTCCTTTTACTCTGTGTGGTGCTTCCTCATGTAAATCCATGACATATATGAAAATCATTCAAAAAACATTGTGGGGCAGAAACTACTCCAAGTTTCTGTTGAATATACTCAAAGGCCTCCCTTGGAAGGGGTTTGGTGAAGATATCTGCAATGTTCTCTTTTATCCCAACATACTTGACCATGATGTTCTTCTTTGCAACTTTTTCTTATAGAAAGTGAGACTTTATCAAAATTTGTTTCATCTTGGAGTGCATCACTAGATTCTTTGAGATACTTATGGCACTAGTGTTATCACAAAATATTGGAATGGGCTCATCATATTCAACCTGTATATACTTCAAAATTTGTTTCATCCATAGAACCTGATTACAACATGTTGCTGCTACAATATACTCTAATTCTCCTGTAGAGAAAGATATTGATGATTATTTCTTTCTTAACCATGATACTGGGAACTCACCAAAGTAGAAAGCTACTCCACTTGTACTTCTTCTGTCATCAATGCTACATGCCCAATTTTCATCTGTGTAGGAAGCAAGAGATAAATCATGTTCCCTTTTGGATACCATAATCCAAACTCTTCTGTACCTTTTAGATATTTAAATATCTTCTTCACTTCCATAACATGTGATTCATTTGGTGATGCTTGAAACCTTACAACCCGTCGAACTGCCGACATCACATCTGATCTAGAATATGTCACATATATTAAGTTGCCAATAATCGATATGTACAGTCTCTGGTCTGCATCTTTAGAATCATCAACCTTACTTAACTTGCAACTGGTCTGCATAGGATTACTTACTGGTTTTCAATTGCCCATTCCAAACCTTTTTAACATTTATTTGATATACTTGGTCTAAGAGATGAATATACCTTTGTTTCTCTGACATATCTGTAGTTCCAAAAATAAATACAACTCTCCAAGTAATGACATATTGAACTCATTCTGCATGAATTTGGAAAATTTCAGACTCATCCTATCATCATCACTTCCAAAAATAATATCATCAACATAAACTTCAATTAACATGATACTATATTGATTTACCTTTATGTAGATATTGTTGTTTGCATTTCTTTTTATGAACCCTTGCTACTGTAAGTATTTGTCCAGTCTTGATTACCATGCTCTAGGGGCTTGTTTGAGATCATATAGTGCCTTTTTTTAACCTGCAAACATTGTTTTCCTTTTTTGACAGATGAAATCCTTCTAGCTTGTCAATGTATACTTATTCTTCTAAATCTCCATTTAGGAAGGATGAATTTACATCCATATGATAAACTTTGATATTTTTGGAAGATGCATAAGCTAGAATCAACTTGATTTCTTCCATTCTGGCAATTGGGGAAAAGGTATCTTCAAAATATATACCTTCAACCAGAGCATATCCTTTACATAACAATCTTTCTTTGTTACTGGTAACCTGTCCATCCTCATTCAATTTGTTTTTGAAGACCCACTTTGTACCAATCACATTCTTGTTCTTCGGCCTTGAAACTAGTTCCCAGGTGTCATTCTTCTCTATCTTATCTAAATATTCATCCATAGGTTTGATCCAATATTCATCCTTGTTGGCTTCTTCAAAACTTCTTAGCTCAATTGTGGACAACAATGCTAGGTGTTGTTGTTTTGGTGAATGTATTCTTCTTCGAGTTTCAACTCTTGTATATTTATTTCCAATGATTTGTTCAGGAGGATGATTTTTCTGCACTCGTATTCTAGGTTTTGTTTGGAGTTACCTAAATATCTTTATGTTCTTGCTCTACTTATGGCTTCTCTTCTTTCAAATATTCTTCATGATCATTTTCCACTAAATATTTGCTTCTTTATTTTATCTTTCATCCGCTTGTCTCATAAATTTTCACATTGATACTTTCCACTATTATGTTGAGTCTTAAATTGAAACATTTGTATTCTTTTATTTTTCTTTAGTACCCAACCAATATGCCTTTATCAAATTGAGAGTCAAATTTTCCAATCTTTCCATATTCTCTCTTGATATAAAATTTGCTTCCAAACACTCTGAAATGCTTCACATTTTTTGTTGTTCCTTTCCAAAGCTCGTAGGGACCCTTATCATTGTTATTTCTGAGCATTCCCCTATTCTATATATGAACTGATGTATGCACTACTTGTACCCAAAATATGTCTTTCAACTTGGATACTTTCAACATGGTTCTGTATATTCTCTGCACTATTTTGTTCTTCCATTCGACAACTCCATTTTTTGAGGTGTCTTCTAATAACTATCTCTTTATCCCATGTTTTATACAAAAATATATGAATTCCTTTGATTTAAACTCTCTTCCATTGTCTCATCTCAAACACTTGATTTTTTATTCAATTTCAGTTTTGACCATTTCCTTGTATATATTGAAGTGTTCAAATGCCTCTGACTTCTTTCTGAGAAGGAAAATTGCATTCATCCTTGTGTAGTCGTCAACTAGTATCATAAGGTATAGTTATCCATTCAATCCCTTTGTTCTTGTAGGTTCACACAAATATGTATGTACACGATCTAGCGATTTTTTTATGGAGTATTCCTTTGATTTGAATTTGATCATGGTTTGTTTTCCCTATAGACAATGCTTGCATAGAGTTTTTGTTGGCTTTGAGATCTAGAGCATTTTTCTTACTGATTCTATTATGTTGGTTTTGACAATATTATCAAAATTATATGACCCATTCTTCTGTGCTAGAGCCAACTTTCATCATCCTTTCCTAGGAAACATCTTTCCTTTCCAATTTCATTTAGTGCATATATGTTTCTTGGAGTTTTTTTAGTTGTAGCCACTGATTTTCATGATACTACTTTCCTTATCTCGCATTTCTCTGATTCAAACACAAGTTTGTGTCCTTGATCACACATTTGACTTACACTTAGTAGATTGTTCTTCATGTCTTTGACCAATAGTACATTTTCTTCCTTGGCATCCTTTCTTCCAAGATTGAATGTACCCTTTCCTTTAATTTTGGTTGAGTTGTCATTACCAAATGAAATTGATCCATCTATTTCCTTTTTCATAGTTAGAAATATATCCTTATCAACTATCATGTGCTTTGAGAAACCACTGTCAACATACCATCTGCGTTTCTAGTGTTGGGTTTATAGAGAAAGCATGCATTCTTCAGTGTTTAATTGATCCTTCTTCCTTACACATATCCCTTGTGGTTCCTTCTTATGACTGTTGATATTCTACTTTGGTTCCCTTGGAGGAATAGTCAGGCTGTAATCTTTAGCCATGTGACCAAAATTGTTGCATTTGTAGCATTCTACTTCATTACTCAAGGATTCAAATCTATTGTACTTTTTTCTTTGTGCTTCATGAGGTCTTTTTGGATAAGAATTTCTTGTGTAGCCTTCATAGTTGCTTCTACTCTTGATATTGGCTCTACAATTCACAACTTTGTGCCTAAATTTATTGCATGAATAACATAAACCAAGAAAAAGAGTTTGATACCTGGGGGTGGGAGATATTCTGAAAGGTGTTTCTCTTCTAAATCCTTCTTCTTCTTGAGGTATTTCCATTTCTTGCTGCTGCTCATTCTAAATTCTGAATATTCTAGGTGGTGCATTGTCTATGTAATATTCTTCTTGGATGTTCTTGCCTTCTTCCTTTTTAGGAGAGCCTATGACTATTTCTACATAAATTCTTTGTTCTACTTCTTATTCTGTTGTTTTCGATCTTGAGCCTTTATCTTTCTGAATGTATCCTAGTATGGATTTCTCATAGTATGGACTTTGACTACTAATGATCTCATCCAATATTCAAGTGTTGTTCTACTGTATGTCCTTATTTTGAAGATCTTTTCTTAGAGTGACTATTTCTACTTCCAAGCCTTCAATCATCTTGTCCTTCTCTTCCAACTGAGTTTTGAGTGCTTGTTTAATTTTTTTGTCTTCTTCTACCTGGATTTTTAACTTCATGATCATCTGCTCGACCTATTTTGAGTTGGAATTTTGAAAACCTTCTTTCCTCTTTAGTTTTTTTGTGAGTGACTTGATTGTCTTAATTTAATTCCTTAGCTCTTCTAAGGCACTGGTAAATTCTACTTTGAGATCAAGTTCTCTTTATTCTTCAGAATCTTCTTTGGAATCTTTTACTGTCATGAAGAGTACTCTTTTTGTATCACTGTCACTGTATTCATCCTTGTTTGATGAGGAATTGTCTTCCTTGGTGCAAATTTTTTTCTTGAAGAATTTCTTTTTGTTTCTTCTACCCTTTTGATTTTTCTTTTTCTACTTAGGGTATTTTTATTCATCAGTTTAATTATTCTTATGGGGACATTTATAAGAAAAATGACCAATACCACCACATTTAAAACATTTCAATGGAAGCATACCTTTGTATTTACCGGTTCCTTAGGGTTCCTCTTTGCAACTTTCTTACGAAGTTTTCCATTTCTTCATCATCATCTGAATCATCGCTGCAACTACAATATGACTTTGGCTTTTGCTTTCTCTTTTTATTTGTCTTCTTGGATGGTTTTAATGCTACTTCCTTTGTGACTAGGTTTTCCTGTTCTATTCTCATTTCATAGGTGGTGAGTATCCCATGTTGCTTGTCCATGCTCAAGGTGTCTAGATATGTTCTTTATTATAGGGATGAAATCTTTAGATCAAATATAATAAGTAGATACCTTAGTACATTTTGAATGATGATTGTTTCCTTCATCTCTTTTCCCAATCTTTTAATGGTATTAACTATTTCATCAACTCGCAGAAAGTAGGCTGCAATTTCTTCATCTTCCTTAATATTCAATT
>SNQJ01S0174552.1:8303-20355 GCA_010110895.2 Picea sitchensis | reverse complement strand
TTAAAGGAAATACGAAGCAGGAAAATTTAACTTCTATTTAGACTTGTACCAAGACAATGCAAGGGATGCACCCTCCCTCCACTTAGGAAATCCTCACAACACCATCATTTGATCAACAAATCCCACCCACAGGTCCCCCCTCAGTTGTGGCAAGGGGGATGGAGTCATTACTGTCATTTGATCAACAAATCCCACCCACAGGTCCCCCCTCGGTTGTGGAAAGGGGGATGGAGTCATTAGGCACCAAATTAAAACATTGAGTTGGGTTTGTTGTCCATAACAATAATATCTCACTTGGATGTTAAACATACTAATATGGTTTAGCTCAAATCGATTTCTTATAAGAGTTTATTTCGCATTCCTATCATGCATTTATACTATCGTACCTAGCAATCCCATGTTTGACCTATTCATAGTCACTAGATGGTTTATCTCATCTTAATTTAATATGGAGATTTATAAAAAACTCAATGTTGATGAAGTCTGTGTAATAGAATTTTTCCAAATTTAACTTTGAGTGGAGATAGATCAATAGTGCTAGTTACAAACTTCTTCAAATACCTAGATCGACCTTAATATACAAGAGATAATACTTTAGGCTTAGATGTGTTTTTTCTGAGACTGCCTCCCCCACTGAACACTACTAGAATGATCACCTCCTCCCCGATGTTTCTTAAAGGAAATACGAAGCAGGAAAATTTAACTTCTATTTAGACTTGTACCAAGACAATGCAAGGGATGCACCCTCCCTCCACTTAGGAAATCCTCGCAACATCGTCATTTGATCAACAACTCCCACCCACACCCCCCTCAGTTGTGGCAAGGGGGATGGAGTCATTAGGCACCAAATTCAAACATTGAGTTGGGTTTGTTGTCCATAACAATAATATCTCACTTGGATGTTAAACATACTAAAATGATTTAGCTCAAATCGATTTCTTATAAGAGTTTATTTCACACTCCTATCGTCCATTTATACTATTGTACCTAGCAGTCCCATGTTTGACATATTCATGGTCACTGGCTGGTTTATCTCATCTTAATTTAATATGGCGATTTACAAAAAAATCAATGTTGATGAAGTCCGTGTAATAGAATATTTCCAAATTTAACGAAATATGTGTTATAGGGGCATTATTGTAGTAATTGATTTTAAATAAAAATATCATATAGATAACAATTACAAGTTAAAGAGATCCAATGCCAATGAATCATGAAGTTTAAATAGTCAACTATGTTAGTCTCAAAGTGAAGGAAGATGCTACTACATCACCTTGAATCGAGGACTTACACCCTAAAATCAAAATTTGAACTCGCAAAGCTTTTGATGCATGAATGCCTCATAAACAACCTCTTTCTAATCAATTATATTCATATGGTATTATTTTCCACCCACACACCCAACACATGCATCGCAAGAGGAATTCAAAGAGACTAGACGAATCACGAAGTTTAAATGGTCAACTATGTTGGTCTCAATGTGAGGGAAGATGCTACTACATCACCTTGACTCAAGGAATTACACCCTAAAATCAACCTCTAAACTAGCAAACCTTTTGATTCATGAATGCAACATAAACAACCTCTCTGTAATAAATGCTATTCATATGGTATTATTTGCCACCCACACACCCAACACATACATGCATCACAAGAGGAAGTATTAATGTGGAACATAATCCCATCATAGAGATGTGATTATAGTAAAAATTTGTACTTTTAGAGGGTTTAGATAACAACCATGAACCAAAGAATTCCCATAAGGCGTGACACCAAAATTGTAAATAATTTTAGTATCAAAGTGAGGGAAGACCCACGGATGGGGTGTTCTCGAGACCACCTAGAGCAACGATTGAAGTGTGGGCGGTGGTGCTCTGCCCAAGGGAACAAGTGTCCATCCCATTCAATAAAACTTACGTCCCCTCAAGGATCCCTCTAGACATAACTCGATCGGAGGTGGGTGTACGCCAAGAGCTAAGTCAATACATAGGCCTTGATGAAGGCATGCATGGGGATGATGCATATGTTACGCCTATGTGTTCTCTCTACTCAGGGGAAGAACCCTTCCTGGTTATTTATGTCACCTTGCATCGCTCCATTGGTGTACTTGGAGGATGACATATAGAGGGCACTGATTATAATGTTGAGTGGGATGAAAGGCACAACACAGGAAATTTCCCGTCTTTGGATGAAGCTAGGATTGAAACTGACCCAACACTCAGATTTGGCACAAGTGAGGATAATGTGGGAGGATATTTGGCTCATGCTTATGAATACCCACCTAGAATGGAAGATCAAAGCTCGAACTATCATCATTCTATTTCCAATGAGTAGAATGTACAACAATTTGAGGGCAAGAGTCTGCTCGACCTAGGATTTCTTTATTTGTTGGACTCGGGTTCTAACAATTGTAATGTTATAAGGGGTTGGAGCTTATTTTGTCTCTGCGATTGGTTCGTGTTATCTTTCTCTATTTTATGTTCCACTAGTCATGGCTCCACGGGGTAGGAAGCGAGGCCATCCCTCCACAACTCAATCCTGAGCTACCAAAGTAGCCAAACAAGAAACAAGGTTGTATGAGGATACAATCCCTAATGAAGAATAAACATGAAATGCAAGAACTGGAGGAGGAAGTTCATCTTATGCGTGAATTTAAGGAGGATGATGAGGTGGAAAATCAGGTCGGGGCTTTAGTTCTGGACTTGGGTTGCACCAAAACATGGAATTCTGAATTCTTTCGTACCTTAGAACTATATTGGCATAACAAAACTCTGGTGGCTTTGGGGATGTTGCCAAAAGAGGAGGATTTCAGACAACTGAAGGGAATAATGGAAGCTTTGGAGATACATAATGGTTATATGATTGAGGTCCTCACTTGGATAGCACACCAGTTGGGTGGGACCTTCACTCCCCCATCGAGGCACTTCTCTGGGCCGAAATATTCGAACGATGTTGTCCAGTAGTTTGCAACCCTCCACCCCCGGGTTTCTCATGTATCCTCATGGAAGATACTTTGGTTCTAGTTTTTGCTTTTATCTTTGTTATCTAGATAAATCTGAGATAGCCACTGTCAGAAGCAAGTATGAACATGTTTAAACTTATATTACTTGACTTTCTCTGTATATTGTGTTTATAACTAATACAATAGATACTTACCTACAAAAAAAAAGTAAGGAAATATATTATCACATCAACAAAAGACTTTTATTGCAAAACCAACTTTTCTAGGAACAAAGCTTTTAGTGCAAGTAATGCCTCATAAAACACCTATATCTAAGACAAATTATATTCTATAACCACAAAAAAAAACACAAAGATCCATTTTCTTGTATAGTGCATTTACTTTAGATAATATATTAGGTGTATTGAATGTGGACACAAACATAAACTTATCTAAATCTAGGAGTGGTACATCTTAAGATAATAAAGTAAATGGATTTGTTTATATTTTTAAATACCTTTAAATAAACGTTGTATCCTAACCATGAAGCTTCTAGATTTTAAGGTGTGTATTAAACTCGATAATATTGAAATTTCACATTTTATTATATCCTTTAAAAAAAAACACATATCATTGTTAAATGCTTATATCTTTTTAATGGTGGTTTGTTGGGTTGATAAAAGCAATTAGCCATCCTTCATAATTCAAGTCTTACCAATGACATGATTATATTTATGTTTACTGATACGTGCTCGTTCATACAACAATAAAGAGGGGAAGTGCAAGTCCTAACTGATTTTGATGAAATAAATACTGCTAATTCACGATCTTCAAGTCTTTCACTAAATCAAATGGCATTATGTGATCAAATGAAGCTAGTTAAAAATGATTTAATATATTTAATTTATTTAAATATTTTTATTGTTAAAAAAACATTTATGTGTATCAAATTTCAACCTAAAACTCCAAGTCTAAAGGGGTCTCTTGGTTATAAAATGATTTAATATATTTAAATATTTTTATTGTTAAAAAAACATTTATGTGTGTCAAATTTCAACCTAAAACCCCAAGTCTAAAGGGTCTCTCTTGGTTATAAAATACTCTAGTAAATTTGATTAAACAATTATCATTAAGATTAGAAAAAATTAAAGAAATCTTACATCGAAATTTTATATGATGGAAAATAGTTATGAAATATTTTATTGTTTTGGTTAAGTGGGAGAGTGATATTTTGCTTATTAAAATCAATTTTCGTCAAGATATGACATGCTTAGTTTCGTAAAAAAACAAGTTGATGTAACCATTTCAGCAAGTATGACATTTACCATAAAATTTCAAACAATAAAGTGGTTCTAGATGCTTCACACTTAGTTTTATTGAAAAGCATTATTCTAGTTTCCTTTTTTAAATAAAAAAATCTAAATATATGTTACATTTTAAATAGTGGAAAATTCAATGGATTCTACAAGGATCATTAAGAATGTGTTAAATTTTGAAGTGCACTTAGACTTGGTGCAAACACACCTTAAGTTTGGTCTAGGTTCTCAACAACACATATGGAAATCACACATTCCGAATTGTGAACATAAACACATTGAGATGTCTAACAATTTAGCATGATAGAAAGTAAAACCAACAATTGAATCATACATAAGTACACAGGAATTTAATGCCTAAATCACTTGTTCTTTATTAAACCATTCTTAGAACAATGGGCTCCCGTACCAGGGACAGTGGCCCAATTTTTCTTATACTGAAAATTGTCAAAACAAGGGAAATCATAAACTCAGAAAACCCTTAATCAATGTTGCATTGTCCATACAATGTTGGCTAAGAGTTAGGGCATCCCCTGCACCTTCAAACCCTCCTCTTCCCTACACTCCTTGCACAAGTCTAGTTGAGTCCTTCCAGCCCTTGAACATAGGTCTTCAACACTGGGACCGAGTCCTTCCATCCCTTCATTGTCCTTGGTTGAGGTTCCTAAGTTGCTGCTAGGGTGGATGTAACAGCCCCTCAAAGCTTCCAACAAAATTGTTTTTCTAAGGAAGATTGTAATAACCCTCTTTCATATGGCTAGGTTGGTTGCAATAGTCTTGTTCCATCCCTCAACAACTACCTCAAAACTGCTCCAAATCTCTGTTGACTTAGCCCTATTCCTTGTGTCTTAACTGGATGTAGTAGCCCCAGAAACTGATTGTAACATCCCCCTTTCTTCTTGCAGTCCATCTTTAGTAGCCCTATATACCTGCGAGTGTCCTCCTTCAGTATACTGAGCCTCCCAAATACTTGTGGCTTCCTTCCTTTATGCCCAGAACACCTGCAAACAACTTATTCTAGCAGGTCAAGCCTCTCCTAGGCCTACGGCTTCCTCTCTCAACAAGTCAAGCCTCTCCTAGGCCTATGTATTCCTCTCTCAGCAGGCTGAGCCACCAAAGAATATGTCGTTGCCTTTCCTTTCTTCCTAGAACACATGAAACTACCCTAGATACTTGCCCAAACTAGGGTCCTTGGTGTTGTCCTCTTCTCTATGCTTGAGTCTAGGCCCTACTCTCAGCCCTCATCTCCAAGCTACCTTCCCAAAACAATAAAAAAAAAACAGAACTGAAGCCTACTCAGCCCCTCTCCATAACTGGCTAAGGTCACCACAACCTTCTCTCCAAGAATGAATGTCACATTCACCTTCATTTTTCATCTTACCACATGATGTCCCCTTTATATATCTCTAAAGGGTATGGAAGAAGGCCTAAATTAACTCAACATTAAATTAGGCTTGTCTAATCACACATGATGCTACCAAAACATCAACACTCCCTCTTAGCGAGGGAGGTATTCTCACCCACTCCAATATCTCCTGGAGGTAGTTATGTCTCACGCATTGGATCTGCTACCACAAATGTTCTCCAATCCACTTTATTGGTTGCTCCCTCTGTCACCGAAGCAAATTTTGTTGTATGGCATGGTCCCTTCTTGGAAGACATCCTGCTCCTATAAGCCTCCTGCTTCTAAGCTTCTTTCCTTGCTTCCCATGACACCTTCCTGGCAGTCTTGGAAGACTCTTCTCTCCCACCCAAACTTGAAGGTTGACTCCCTATGAACGGTTGACTCTCCCTCTGAGCTTGTTGATTCCCTTTGAAGTCAGACTCCCTCTGAATCCTCTAACTCCCTTAGAAGTTGGGCTCCCTCTGAGTCTGCACAACCTTCAGAGCCACCTGCTCCCTATTCATTATCCCTCTGTTGCTACTTGTGATGGCTTGCATAGGCTATCCCTTTAGCCTATACATGTTACTCTCGCTAACTCCAAGAGCCACTATGGTGTCTGAGCTAGATCCTTTGGGAATGAATAACACATGTCAATATTGGAACAAGTCCACATAGCCCTTCTCCTCAACCGTTGAGACTTAAAGCAGACTCCTCCTAAGTTCTGGCACCCATATCACATTTGTCACTCTCAACACATCTCATGATTCCATTTGGAATGACACTGTTCTAGATCCCTGGACTACATGTTTGGTCCCCATACCAAGCTCCACATACATATCTAAGTCAGACTCTGTGAAGCTCTCGAACAACTCTCATGCTCCTGTCATATGCTAATGACTCCCATTGTATAATAACCATGCAATCCTCCCAAGGAAAGTGTCCCACTTACCAAAGTCACGATTATCCAATGAACTTATGCCCAATTCCATCAGCCAATTCACAAAATTCTATGTTTTTACGCACACGCTGCAACTGAACTTCTGTCCTCTCCCTAAAAAATTACTAAGCTATGGTTGGACACTCGGTCTAGTCCACTCTAGACCTCCACAACTCATCTATTCAAGTGTCCTCATCCTCTTGGGTCAAATACCTCATACATTGTCGCACCTCGACTCACTGCCAAATGTGAAACTCTACGACCCAATGAAGACTCTATATCACCAAACTGGTGTACACACGAAGTTATCTTGGCTGTGCCAAAGCACTCAAGTTGCACCCATCACAATTCACTATGAAAAGCCACCGGAAATCCATCCGTGGAGTTGGAAACTCGCCACACAACATACTGTTGCAAACCAATCTCTCCACCAATCCACCAAAACTCCCAACCTGTCATACCACCAAGCTACAAAATTCCACAACTCATCTGAATGGTCTGCTCCATGTCTTCTCAACACTATTGTCATTTGCAACAATCACTATATCTCCCTCTTAGAGCTAGCTCCTCAACACTGCTACAACTCCCTCTCAAAGCTATCACTTGTGTAAATAACTCAGATCCAACTGTTCTTTTCAAAGCCTTAGCTATGATACCATGTTAGATTTTGAAGTGCACCCAGACTTGTTGCATAGACACCTCAGGTCTAGTTTAGGTTCTCAACAACACACACATAAATCACACATTATGAACTGTGAACATTAGCACAGTGGAAAGTAAAACCAACAATTGAATCATACACAAGTACATAGGAATTTAATGCCCAAATCACTTGATCTTTATTAAACCAATATCAAAACAGTGGGCTCTCGTACTAGGGACAATGGCCCACTTTTTCTTACACTGAAAAATGTCAAAACAAGGGAAATCATAAACTCATAAAACCCTTACTCAATGTTGAACTGTCCATGCAATGTTGGTTGAGGGTTAGGGCATCCCTTGCGCCTTCAAACCCTCCTCTGCTCTACACTCCTTGCACAAGTCTAGTTGACTCATTCTATCCCTTGAACCGAGGTCTTCAACACTAGGGCTAAGTCCTTCCAACCCTCCATTTTTCTTTGTAGAGGTTCTTAAGCTACTGCTAGGGTGGTTGTAACAGTCTCTCAAAGCTGCCCAAAAAATTGTCGTTCTAAGGCAGACTGTAACAACCCTCTTTCCTATGGCTAGGCTGGTTGTAACAATCTTGTTCCAACCCTCAACAGTTGCCTCAAAACTACTCCAAATCTATGTTGACTTAGACCTATTCCATGTGGCTTAATTGGTTGTAACAGCCCTAGAAATTGATTGTAACATCCCCCTTTCTTCTTGCAATCCACCTGTAGTATCCCTACATACCTGCGACTGTCCTCCTTCAGTAGACTGAGCCCCCCAAAGACCTGCAACTACCTTCCTTTGTGTTGCATTTCTCAGAATGTCGAGCCACCAAAAATCAGGCAACTGCATTTCCTTGTTGCCCAGAACACTTGCAGCTACCCTAGACACATGCCCAAACACTTCTGAAATAGTAGAATGACCAACAACTAGGCTCCTTGGTGTTGTCCTCTTCTCTGTGGTTGGTTCTAGGCCCTACTCAGCCCTCATATCCAATCTACATGCCCAAAACAATAAAAAAAAACAACAAAACTAATGCCTACTTGGCCCCTCTCCATAGTTGGCAGAGGTCACCACAACCTTCTCTCCAAGAATGAATGTCACATTCACCTTCATTTTTCATCTTCTCACACGATATCCCCTTTATATAACTCAAAAGGGTATGTAAGAAGCCCCTAAATTAACTCAACATTAAATTATGCTTGTGTAATCACACATGTGGGTGTGAATCCCCAACATGTGGGTGTGGAGCCCCAACACAAGCCCACAAAGCCCATCAACAAGCCCATCAACAAGCCCACAAAGCCCCACACATGTGAGAATACTCATTATGCTACCAAAACATCAACATAATGAGGATATAATTAATGTGGAATGAAATCCTAACTTATCCTATGTAGCATTGAGACTTGTAATTATCATAGAGGGCAGTGCTAGTGGTCAAGCATGTGTAGAACATATGATTTTCTTATCTGCATGCACATGGAAATAGATCAAATCCTATCCTCGCATTCTCTTATATTTACATGGTACCTTAAGATAGTAATAAGAGTGCACATAGATAGTGGTCAAATGTGTTGGGCATACATAAAACAATTTGCACACACATGTGGACCGCATCTCACCTCTATGTTCTCTTGAAAGCATACCAAAATTTTAGCCCAAATGTCTTGGATCTCATAATGAGGAATGTTAACTTTTATCCCATAGCTCAAGGTTAATGTTAGCTATGGGGATACTTGGAGGCAGTGGTCGAGTATCATTACACAAGTGGATCAAATCATAGCCTTGTGTTATCCTCAAGGTTTGTGAAATGATACATTTGCATTATACCTTAAGATACCCATGGGGGTACCCAATGATAGTGTTTTATTGATGTGAAACATAGATATCACCACTTATACACACATTTTTGGACCAAAGCTCACTCCATCTTCTCCTTATGCCCTACCAATGTTTATGTGTGTAATACCTCATGACCAACTCATAAAGTTTTTGCGAATAAATGAGAGAGGTGCAAGGTTCAATTCCCTCTCTTCCTTCATATTGAAGTGTGTATTTATATCATGTTATTATGAACTTAGAGTCCATAACTTTCTATTGATCACTCAAAATACCAAAAAAAATATTAAACATTATATTAAAAATATGTCAAAATAAAAAAAAATAAGAGTCCATAAAATATAATACTAAAATAATGTTAATATGAAAACATGAAAGGATACCATCACATCAATTCAATTCAATTGAAGTACTTTCACCTTAAAGCTTACTTTTGAATAGATCCTTGAACAATTGTTTATTGTTGGGATATTCTCCCTCTTACTTATTATACTTCATTCAATGATCTTCAATGTAACATTTACAAACTATGTGGTTGCTACATTATCATTGAGGAATATTATTGCCTTCAAAGCAACTTGGTGTAACCTTGACACGAGGGGATTCATTGAAAGGATTAAGGGTGATTGTACTAGAAATTAAGGGCGATTGTACTAGAAATATATTACACCATGAATGAAGGATTAAATGAAGATTCTATTCATTTAAGGGTGATTGTACTAGAAATATATTACACCGTGAATGTTCCTTTACACCTCTTTAGTGTTTGCAAGATTTTTGAGAGGTGTTGCTCATTTTCAATATTTTTGAGAGGTGTTGCTCATTTTCAATATTGTGACTAGTTAGGATTCACCTCTTTTTGTATGTTTAACTCAAAAAGTGTAATGATGAATGCTGGAATTAAACTAAGGGAAAGTATATCCTTTTTCTTTAACAAGAAAACTTTATTTATCTCATTTTGTTGTTGGAATGGGCCTAGTTTGTGGAGATATGTTGTTTGTTGTTGGAATGGGCCTAGTTTGTGGAGATATGTTCTTTTTGGGTTTTTAAAGAGCATTATATGGATTGCATTTACAATCAAACTTAAATGAGTTGTGGACATTTTTTTTCTAATTAATTGTTAAACTACAACATAGTTAACATGATATTTTCCAATATTATTGACAAGATAGTTAACATGATATTTAGACATAGTTATTTGTTTGATGAGAATTTTTTAAGGTTTTTGTATTTTTGAGGTCACATTTTATCATTGTTTTTACTTTTGTTTGAAAAAGCGGTGCTCTAGAATCATCTTTTTTTTTTCGAAGTAGTTTTTGGATATTTTTTATTTTCTTGGTTATAAAGTATCAACATTTTTTTTTAATTAATTTCAATGTATTTTTATTTTTTTTTGTAAGTAAGTATTTTATATATAAAATCCTTCTAGGAACCGAACATAGTTAACATGATATTTTCCAATATTATTGACAAGATAGTTAACATGATATTTAGACATAGTTATTTGTTTGATGAGAATTTTTTAAGGTTTTTATATTTTTGAGGTCACATTTTATCATTGTTTTTACTTTTGTTTGAAAAAGCGGTGCTCTAGAATCATCTTTTTTTTTTCGAAGTAGTTTTTGGATATTTTTTATTTTCTTGGTTATAAAGTATCAACATTTTTTTTTAATTAATTTCAATGTATTTTTATTTTTTTTGTAAGTAAGTATTTTATATATAAAAGCCTTCTAGGAACCAAACCAAGAGTACAAAACAACTGAAGTCATCCGGTTGTAATTACTGAACTGCTCCAGAAGGAGAAACCAGTTCAGCCAACCGGGCAATTCGGGTATCAAAGTTCCTATCAGTCTTAGCATAAACAGATAACTTAGCTACCATAAAGGTCACTAGAGTAGAAGTAAAAGCAGGAAACATCCCCCTAGAGGGGTCATACAAGTGGTGTATAATCTAGCACATACTCTTGCAGAAGGCCTAGCCATGGCTCCTCGATGACAAGTGTCCCGTTGGTCGCCCACTGCATGTCCCTGGCCTCGGTGCACTTGTCCTCGTGAGCAGCCGTCTCAGCTCCTGCCGTCGGAGTGTGCGCCTTCAAACTGATGTCTATCATCTTCCTGACTTTCGGCTGAACCGTTCCCTTGACAGCTTCTGCATTGCTCGCCGGTGTTTGCTCCTGCCCGTCAGTGTCCATGAAAGTTGTCTCGAACTCCTTCCAACCAGGCTCCTGGTTGTCTTCTGCGGCTTCTTGCTGATGGTTGCTCTCGTGATCGCTTGCAGTGAGAGGTGCGTCGCCGGACTCTGCTGGGGAGGCTTCGTGGTGGTTTGAAAGAAGCTGAAGGAGTACTGACAGCCTCCCTTCCATCTGCTGGACTCGAAACTGAAGGTCGTCCACGCCTTGCCGGAGTTCGAATACCAAATCATGCAAAATGGTGAGGATTTCGTGCGACATGTTGGAGGACTGCGACTTCTTTTTGTTGCTCGGTCGACCATGGCCAGTCCTTCCAAAGGGTATCTTTGCTGAGGCCAAATCCGGCACAGGAGGAGGAGAGGAGTGCCGGAAGGAGGAGGGATGTCACCAAGAAGGGTTCAGGCTGGTGTCGATGATGGCCAGGCAGTCAAAGGTGGGGGGAGTATGGGTGGAAGACGAACCAGAGGGTGAAGTAGACGTGCGGGGCCTCCGAGGATGCCAGGGAGAGCCCCTGCGTGGTCGCATTCGTTGTCGCGGCATGGTGAGGCCCGACGGGTGGGGGAGGTCTGCGGAACCAAGTTTGAGGGCGAGGAGCGGCCGGAGGGGTAAAAGCACCATGAACAAACCAGCAGAACCAGACCCAGACTGCCGGGCGAAAACACAAACAATACGCGGCATTGCACTCTGTGGAAAGGTGGTCGAGGGAGCCCGATTAAATGCCCCTCCCATCGACGTTTAAACCAATTTAATGCATGGGGGTAATGGCAGCAGTGGGCACGAGCCGAGCACATGG